>JBAMBP010002702.1:0-94174 GCA_037044515.1 Phortica magna
CAATAAAGGTGAATCTTGAGGCAAGCGGAACGGCGGACGTACGCAAAGCCAGCCGCGCCAGCGGATATGGCGGACTTCCGAAGCACGTAGTACCGCGCAGAACCTTCAGCGAATCTGTTGGCCCTGGTTTGGGTGCCAGCCAGTTGAACACGGAGAATATCGCTCGACTGTCTTGTACGGGGCGCTCCTCTGTCGGAAGACCTTTTTCGAGCAGTGGCCGGGGCTCCGGATTCGAGCGGCGGATAGCGTCCGATAATAACGCGAACCCGTTGGCCTCTCAGTCTGGCTATGAGGAGAGAGCTCCTGGGGGAGCTGCGCGTGGCCTGGCGACTTCTGTTCGCATTGAGGAGCTGTAGATGTATTGAAACGCAGATTTTATTATGAGTTTTCTTTTTTTCCCCCTCTCGAAATGCGATTCTTGCTGATGTATGTGCTTTTTCTGTCTATTTACAACTAAGATTTTTATTTTTGGAAGTAACAGGAGAAGACACAATAGTAAAATAGAAAATAATAACAACAAAAACAACCAAAGAAACAAACAAACAACAGAAAAAAAAAACAAAAACAAAACAATAACAACAACAACAAAAACAAACAAACAAACACATAAGCAACAATAAAAAAAAAGAAAAAAAAGAAAAAAAAAAGAAAAAAGAAAAGAAAGACATAAGCAAGCAACAACAACAGAAAAAAAAAAAAAAAAAAAACAAGCAAACAAACAATCAAAACCAACAACAGTAATAAATAATAATTAAAAAAAAAAAAATAAATATTAGCATTGACGATGCAAAGTCGTCTGTCTTCTGCAGATTGGCCATAAGAATAAAAAATAAGGCGGGATAGAAGGAAAAGGAGGACAGGGATAGACCCAGTGATTTACTATGTTCATTCTTGTAGTTGTAAATAAAAAGCAACAGAAAGTGCTACTTTTTTTCCTTGGGCAGGAACTTTTCAAACGCACAAAATGTTCGTGATTCCATTGCTGCCGCCGCAAAAAGAGCGATTCGGGAAGCACTTTCCTTTTTTTATTTAAGTTTTTTTCTTTTTCTTTCTGGCACGCAATTCAAATATACATATCAAAAAGCGATTTCTTATTTTTTAATTAGTAATATGTGAAAATACACTCATTCTGTTGGGGTAACGCGCGATTTTATACGGTTGCCTGTGGCTGACCATCACCGGATTATTTTGATGAACTTACCTTCCACCTGCTTGCCTTCTTTTTTTTTTCTCCACTGACTACCCCTTCTTTTTTCCCCTTTTTTTCTCTCCCCTTTTCACTCAACAGATTTCCTAATTCTTTTAGCTAGATTATAGTTTGTAGGAAATGAAAGTTCTTTTTTCTTTTTTTGTTTTTCTTTTTTTTGTTGAGCTCTTATGGCCTCGCTTACGGCAAGGAGATAAAGCTTTTCAATATGTTATATACACCTGAATCCACGACCAAAGAGCAAGTGAATGGCCTCAGGGAAGGAGTCAAAGCCGCGTTTTATGCCTTGAAGGACCACAACACGCTCGAAAGCGGAGACACGGTGAACATTGTTGACATCATCGATGACCTTGGTTACACCGGAGATGGCACCGTCACTGATATGTTCAAGTTGGGATGGTCTTCCAATCCGGACATGCTTGCCATCATCGGCCCGTACGAGGACACGCGTGTGTTGACAATGGCGCAGGTTCCCACCGTTGTGAATAACAACCTTGTTCAGTTTGGTGCGCTCGCTGCCACCAGCGCGGCGCGCACATGGTCGCCCAATATTTATTACACGCGGACGACACCTGCCGCTGAGTTGCTGATGCTTCTGAAGTATATCATCAACACCCTGAAGTACCGCCGTGTGGGATTCATGTATTCTGACCGTCGGAAATGCATTCGGGACTGCCGATTACGACGCTGTGGTGCAGCAACTGAAGAGGGCGCAATTCGAGTGCCCCCATCACATACCTGCAGCCGTACGACAATGATTTCAACAAGACGGCCTTTGATATATTTGCTAACCAGGACCCACAGGCAACCATTTGTTTCGGCACTCCTGGGTTTCATCTTACAGCATTTTTTGCAACAAATTCTACAGCGATGCCCGAACCCAGAACTCTGTGCTACTTGGCCCTTCTACCAACCAGGATATGTTTTTCCACATGCTTACAACCTGTCCGCAGACCGACAGAACTGATTGACATAACGGCTCAAAGTGAGTAAACTAATCACTGGGTCTGCGAACATGCTGCCAACACAGACCGAATACAACCACATCCAAAAATTCAATTCTGAAATGGCTACGTTTATTGATGCAAATCTTAGTGCTTACTCTTTCTCGGACAAACTTGCGTACATTAACTCAGCCCAGCATTGGTGAGCTCATGGTTGCTGGCTGGATCAGTGCCAAGGCGTTGATCCAAGCACTTTCAGACCCGTACGGCTACTACCGACAGGAAGTTATTTCAAAAGAGTCTGTTCAACCAACGGCGCTATATCATTGAGGATGATTTTGTTCTTGGTGACTACGGCGGCACTTGCGAGCCAATGCTGAGCGATCTGAGCAAGGCGCGGTCTGCGAGTGCAACCAAGGAGGGCGCACGGCTTTTCTGAAGCAGGTGAACAGCAGCAATATTTTTGAGCCCATGTCTGGCGAGTCCTTCAGCTACTCTTCCTCGTCTTGCTACACTTCACGAACATCGAATCTTCCTACTTCCGCTGAGCGTGTCGATGGCTGTTTTTGCTGAGAACGCAAAGTTGCGTCGCTGCACGTGGGCAGCGGCTGGGGTGCCGCTGCTGTATGCCGTTGCTGCCGTCAGTGACCCAGACACGAGGTATTCCCTCAACACGAGACACTCAGTACTGGCCCGTTACTGATATCCAAGGGAGTGTCGACAAGTACTCCGCGGACCTCCACTTGGAGGTGTTTTGTGGACCTCATCACCCGACAGCGCGGCGTTGACTGGGCTCTTGGTGATCGAACAAGTCGTATGATCGTCCTTATCCGACGCGTGTACACTGTGCGTAACTACCTTCTTTTGTCGCCAACGCTACAGCAGCAGTTCTTCCTTTTCTACACGTTCCTTGCCGACACGACTGGCGAAGCCGATCTCATCCCAAAGCGTCAGGTTTATCACAAAGGGATATAAAAAGCACAGCAATCAGAACGACATACAGGAGGCCCCCACAGCGGGAGAGCGTTTTGCGACGCCAGCGGACACCGCCAACATTACCGCTGAAGATGCTGCTACCACAAAGAACAACAGCTTTACCAGTGACGCAGTGGTTGCAACTCGAATGAAATCTTTCATGGAGCAAAGTGCTGAGACCTATCGCTTTGATGCCCCCGGGTACGACGAATATAGAGGATACCACGGACGTGACCGGACTCTTTCGTGACGGAGGGCTACAACTACCCGATTGGGATCGAAGCGACTGACGCTGCGTCGATTGCAACCTTCCTTTCTAAAAACACGAACGCTGCCGTTGTGCTGTGCTTCCAGGACTTTGCGATGTACTACGCCTGATCTCGTTGCCGCGTTCCAAGATCTGGACGTCAGCGTACAGTCGCGGTTGATCACCATGAACAACTACCCGATGTGGTCCGACACCACCTCCACCAGCTCTGAGCTGCTTGTCTCGTTCCGTGCAAACATGCCAGAAGAGTACCACACCCCACGCGGAATGCAGGGATGGGCTGGTGTTTACTTTCTGGCTGGTCTTATGGCAGTTGCTGCCACTGTGACAGCGGATGAGTCTGATAGACGTCAGCGTATCGTAACGGCATTGTTGTTGCTGACGACATGCAGTTCGGAACATTCATGCCACTGCGACGGTACCGCTACAAGCACTCTGCACCAACAGTCAACTATGGCGCGCGCGATATTTCGGTAATATCGATGGCGCGATCGCTGGATCGGGTCTGTGGCGGAGACGTACCCTGCAACGACGCCTACGTTGGTGTACACGCAGCGTGAGAAAGATAAGAGCCTCTCCAAAGGCGCGCTCGCTGGCATCATTGTCGGTTCTGTTGTCGGAGGTCTTTTGATCATTGCCGCTATCATCATTATCGCCTGTGTGCTGCTGCGGTCGCAACGCTCGTGACAACAAGAACGCACCGCAAGACAACCAGAGAGCCCGTGACGCTCGTGCTTCACGGACATTGAGAGCAGCACTGCGCTGTGGGCCGCTGCCCCGCAGACGATGCCCGATGCGGTTGCCACGCACCACAAGCTGATCCGTGAGCTGATCGCGAAGTACAAGTGCTACGAGGTCAAGACGATCGGAGACTCCTTCATGATTGCGTGCAAGCAGGCGTACGACGGTGTTCGGCTCGCTGGGGAGATCCAGACCAAGTTTATCGCGCACGACTGGAAGAGCACGGAGCTGGATTCGTCGTACCGGTCAACAATGTAATGAACGAAGGGGCGGCAGCACCACGTATTGCTTTTCACCAAAAACAAATACGTATGTACAACGTATATGCAACCATATACATATATACGCATACATACAAACACTCACTACAAGAATAAAACCTTTGTATGTCAGTTCATGAATATGTTTGCGTGCATTTGTACGTTGTCAGCTATAAGTGTGCATTATATACTTAGTAGGGCATGTACTGTCTTGGGCTAAAGAAACAAAAACCTAAAAAATCTACACATATATATGTACAAAAATATACAATATAAAAAAAAAAAAGTGTGAAACGAGACTCATTTGGTTTTTACATACCTGCTTTATTTCTTATTCCAGGTAAATCGTCAACGACTGTGCCTACGAGAATACCCAATACAAAATCAAAAACAAAAACCACAAACGAAGTTGTGCGCTGTTTGCCGAACTGAACCGAAGAACAAGCCGTGCACGAACTGCGACGACGATCAACACGCAACACGACAAGGAAACGTTTGCGAAACAAAACTACACGAAAAACCACTCCGACAAAAGAGGATAACAAACAAGAAAAACATACACAGATTGAACAGTGAGAGATTTAAGACACAGATACATAAACACACGTGCACAGCCAGACACATACGAAAGCTGTGGGAAAGTGAAACAACTTTTGTTGTTGCTGCTCTGTTGTGTCTGACGTGACGGTGACGTATATACGCAAAATAAAGGAAAGAGAGGGAGATTGCTGAGATCGTGGGACAAAGGAGTCCAGAGTTTTGCAATCAGAAGCAGTGAAAAAATTGTGCATAGCCCTTTTTAGTTCATTACGGTCATCATTCGTGCAACGTCGTGTTGCACATCACGAAATTTTTGGAGTAAGATCGTACGAAAGACGTAAATATTGAGAAAGAGAGAATACGACAGGCAGACAGGTTGAAATCAACGTTGCTCAACAACCGTTATTACAATTTGATTGCTTGTCGACGTCTTCGTATCAAATTTAGAAATCACAACGATCAAACATTAGCAGCTATATAAACAACAACAAAATCAGCAACGAAAGTGCGTACGTGCGTATTATCGTAGATCTACAGAAAGAGGCAATTCAGCTTAAAACAAATGCAAGTTGAGAAAAAAATTAAGCTTTAATATTTGCGAAACACATAACAAGTTTTTTTAAGCGACTAAAGAGCGCGAGAGAAAATAAGTAAAAATCAAAGTGTTTGCTGAGCGGCGCTGAAATCATCTGATGGTTTTGTGCTTACCGCACACACACTTCGGCGAACACAACAACAGTTTTTTGGAGAGCAAGAGTATACCAGTGACAACACTCTGAACTACTGGACTGATTCAGCAAATTAAAATTGAATTCGGTAATTGTGATAAACTTCAAAAAATTCTTGTCTTGAGCTGATTAAGCTTGAAGAAAAAAAAAAAAAAAATTATAAATAAAATAAAATAAATTCATTGAAAAAATTGTGCCAAACAGAAGAAAGAAATAAATTAAATACCTCGCAAAAATCAGTGAAAGAAAGAAATATTGTGTAAACAAAAGTAAATAACTTTAACTGCAAAAACAGAGTGCAAGCAAGTGCAAAAAATAACACAACCTTCTTATAACACATTAAGACGACACACACACACACACTCCAAATGAAAGCGTTAGCACTAAGCTCCGACGACATTCAGAACTTTTCTAAGCTCATCTACGACCCCAAGACGGCAGCGCAGCTGGCCAGTAGCGCAGTGGCGGCAGCAGCAGCTGGTGGCGTGACAGTATCCGGTGGCGGCGTTGCCAGTCATAACGTTGTTGCACGTAGCCTTGCGACAGATAGCAACAATTTGATGGCATTGCAGTACTACTTGAAACATCCGGCCAATAACTATGCCGTTGCAACATCCAATGCACCTGCCGTTGCCGCACATGCACAGCACCAACAGCTTCTGGCGCAATCACAGACACAGTTAAAGCAACTTCAATTGAAACAGCCAACTATACACCAGCAGCAGCACGGCAGCTACCATCATCATCCATACTATCAACAGAATAGCGCCAGTAGTAGCATTGTGTTAGCCACGCCCACACATACAATCACAATCAGCGGTCATCATTGCCATAATCAACATCAACAACAACAGCAGCAACAGCACCACCATCAACAACAACAACAGCAGCATCATCATCATCATCATAGTCAAAATCAGAGTCATACGACACAGCAACAGCAGAGCCACGGTAGTAGCGTTGCCGCTACAGCCGTTTTACCCGTACATGCGCTCAATCAAAATTCCAATTTCTCAGCTGCTAGTTCGAGCACAGGTGGCGGCACAACAACGACTTCCAGTCAAGCGCCTACACAGCAATCTAACAGTTCCAGCATTTCGCCAACAGCACAGCGAAACACACCCGCCAACAACAATAGCAGTAATTCAAAACAACAACAGCAGCATCATCATAATCTTAATCAAAGCACGTCTGCGTCAACAGTAGCCGCCGCCAATGCGCTTCTACGTGCCAATGGCAGCAGTACATCAACGACATCCTCGGCGAATTGTGCCAAAAAAATTAAAACAGAACCACTGCTATCAGCATTCAATCAAAGTGAACGCCTGAACTTTGCCAACACACACATAGGTTGGAGTGAGGATAACTGGAAGCGTGTCATCTTTCAAGATGAGCGTAAATTCAACCTAGACGGACCCGATGGTTTTTCATACTATTTTCATGATTTACGGAATTATGAACGAATGTTGTCGCAACGACCGCGTGGCAACTCTGTCTACATTTACCTCCTAATCACTGTCGGTGGGCCCATACACCTAGAAGTCACCACTGCCAAACTGAAGCCGGAGACTTGCATTGAGGCAATATTACGTGAACGGCCCAGCATCGTCAGTAAACTGGGTGGCAACACTGACTTCATACTTCAGGATCACAATTGGATGTCAAATGCATTGCCCACTGCACAGGATTGGCTAAACGCGGAGGGTCTAAAGACACAGAAATGGCCAACAATTGCCCACGATCTGAATATCATGGAGAATATCTGGGGTTGGCTTATACGCGAAGTCTTCGATGGCGGTAGAAAGTTTTCACGCAAAGATGATTTGATCTTTCGCATCCGCGAGGCGTGGGCACGGCTACCCATCGATTTAATAACAAACCTGTACACAACTCTGCCGGAACGCATTACTGAGCTTTACTATACGCGCGGCGTCTACACGAATTGTTGACAACCGTATGCCTGATTTAAGTTGTTCTTACTTCGACAATTGGCAACACGCTTGGTTCTTTTGGCGTTGACGATGATGGTAACATTAACGAAATGGCTACCAATCAAAATCCGAAAATTTTTTGGTATCAACAATGAGATCCTTGAACACAGACTGAGTAATGTCGATCCCTCATCGGCGCCAACGAAGACGACGTTGTCAGATATTTGCATAATAAACCCTATAATAAACTCACACACACATATATACAAACAAAAACGAAAAAAAAAAAAAAACACATACATATACAATTTTTGTATAGCTTTAAGAGATGTGCAAGGAGCAAATATTTTTTAATTAGTTTAACAAATTATTTTTTGTTGTAAAATGCACCGCCACATTATTTGTTCAACATTTATTTTCTTATTATTTTTTTTGTTAGGAAATGGAAAAATTACGAATAAGAAATGTGTAATGGCGTAGTTGAGCATATCTGAATGTTTCGCAGTGGTTTGTCAATAATGTCTGTTCGTGTTTGTTGGCATCGAAACTCACATCCAACCACGCACAAACAGACATAAACATACAAACAGCCACACAAACACTCCCAGTTCTGCTTTTTGATTTTTCCTTTTGTAATTAACTTTTTTAGGCTGCTAAGCAAATCTATTATGTTATTAAAAAATTTTAGTTTGTAATTTGATAATATAAGTTTACTAGAAATGCGTTTTTGTTACTCGTTTTATTTTTACCATATATTTTTTTTGTTTCTGTTTTAAGTTACGAGCAAACATAGAAGATGCAAAAGAAACTTTAAAAAAAATCGAACAAAATTCACACTAAAGCAGTAAACTAAAGTATTATTTTAAGAATTTTGTTATAGCGAAATAAAGAAAATAAAAATTCAAAATATTTGCAAACAAAAAACGGAAAATCCTATCATGTAATTTAAAATTTAATTAGCAATGTAATTAAAGCATATTAATTAATAAATTCAGCAATCGAAGCAAAAAAAAAAATGTAACAAAATTTCAAATTAAACTAGTGTAAATTCTACAAATCAAATATGAAATTAATTTTTGGCAAACGCAAAAAAAAAGAAAAATTAAATTAATAAAGGAAATTAAAAAAAGAAAAGTTTTCGAAATGCTAAAAATAAAAGCAAACAATTGAAAAACCTCGAGTGATTTTTTTTTGCCGTAGCATCAAAGTAATTACAAAATTATTTTCTAATAGAAGTAACAAAAAGCAATTTGGGTTCATCGGCAAAGGTTGAACTCTGATTTACATACAGCCGAGCAAAAAATTGATGGAAAAAAGAAAAGCTCGCATTTCCTACTTAAAGTCATCCTCAGTATGAAGAAGAAGAATAGTAACTAACTTGAAAAACACCTACAAAAAAAATATATATTAATATATTTAAAGAAAACTAAATAATCAAGCAAATTTAATTAAATAATCTATGCAATTGCTTGTATGCGTTTGTATGTGCATACATGCAATCATAACAAACACACAAACCAACAAAACAAACATGAATACATACATATATGTACTAACACTTAGTATGTATGTACTTCTGAAGGGAATATGTGATTTTTTGCTTATGACGAGAAAAAAAACAAATTGAAATAAAAAGTATTTGGAAACACTCAAAACTAAATTTATATAATTGAAAATTGAGAAAATTACCAATAAAAATAATAAATAAATAAAAACTACCAACAAATACGTAAAAATAAACGTTGAAAATTGTTTTATTATTACTTTGCTTACACTTTTCAGGCATATCTCATTTTAGCCAACGAAGAGAACTCGCCTAGCTCGTATTGCGCTTTCTATTGTTCGATTTCAGAAATAAGTGCAGGTAGAATCTTTAACAAAGGACTCAGCTTGACTCAATACTTACCCAGAAACTACTGCTAACAATGGAAATATGCTGGGGTACGACTTTGAAATTGCAAGAATTCAATAAGTGGCAAACGCAAAACAGGTGTGCAAAATAAGTCTCTATACACAATATGTCAACATTTATATGTACATACATACATAAGTACAAATATAATAATGTTGCCTTCAAACAGGACGATTAGAGTTTCTTTAATCTAAAGATTATAGTTAAAACCAACAGGCTTTCAAAAATGTAAAGATATCAGAGAATATCATTATGCATAAGTTAAGAACGCTTAAGTCTTTTGGGTTAAATATTTTATTGTATTTTTGCATGTGCAGTTTAAAAAATTTTGCATACGAGTTGTAAAATATTTTGTTTCCATATACATAAATATGTTATAATTATAAACTGTTGCAAATATATTTGTCAATACTGTTTTGGATGGATTCAACTTGGCACGTTGTGTTTAAAATCTTTTGTTCAATAAAACAATTTTTGTATATGTGTCTGTATGTTTATAAATCCGTTTTGAGGCACTCTGCTTTAGCTGCAATATGAACTCTATAGCTAAGGCATTTACGAAAAAGGCACACGTTGTGGCTACATACGATATTTGTATACTAATATAAATGTGCGTTAGAAGTATCATGCATAATGAATGTTTAATGAATCACTAAAAAAATAATATTATTAGTTAGGTAACAACGCTGCGAACACACGCCGGACTGCAGAAGGGTTTATTTTGCTTGACACAGAAGCGACCGCCAATAAGTGACTTATTGCACTGAACGCCTGCACAAATGAAGCACTGCCCATGCCAATGTATGTCGCCCCAGACAACGCCCTGATCAGCAGGACCGATGGGTTTGCAACACAGTTGACATGAGACAGCGAAATACTCGTCATAACATTTGAGACAGAGTGGCATGTTAGACTTTTCGTCGGGTATGTATTGTTGGCCTGCCAACGGAGTATCGCACTGATAGCAACAAAAATGCTTGATATGGAATGTGGCGCTCTCGGCGGCGGTGTATTCCTTAGTAAAGATCAGTTCATCGCATGCCTTACAGCGAGGAATCTTAAGTTTAATAGCCAAATCTCGACCACAATAGACCTGGCCGTGATGGAAAAAATACACTAAATCGGCAAGCAGCTCGCGGCATGTGTAACACTTAAAACAGTCAGGATGCCAAGCAATTTCCTTGCCAGCGCGTTCCGCCTTTACAGCGACCTCGCCGTAGTTAATTGACTGCGCGCAGTCGCGGCACTTGATTAGCGGTGCTGCGACATAAGGTGACGATGTAGCAACTGTGTGAGATAAAATTAGAAAATTAGGATCAAAGAATTTCAACCTGCACAACATTTCACTTACCGTTGTCATTACTGTTCAGCTTCAGTTGCTGGAATGCATTAGGCAATGATGGATGCGAATCGGCAGCACAACTTGGATACATGTTCATATCTTCAATGCCTGGTATGCTGGCAAACTTGCCAGCAGCTGCATTAAGTTCATCAACACCAGAATAATTGCCATAATTTGGTGTTGAAGCCTTTGAATGGAAACCGGAATCGTTGCTGGGTGAATTGGTCAAGTCACCTCCAGAGCCAACGTCAAGCGGTTTTGTCCCATACTTTACGTCTATATTATTGGCCATTTGCGCAAATACCTTGTCTAGATCCTCAAGCAGTTGTTCATCGTTAAGCAGCCAATTGTGCATTTTATTGAGTGGTGCCAATAATTTGCAATCGCTAAAATCGATGCCTTTATCATTGAGCGTTTGATAAAGACGATCATAATATGGGGCATTTGCTACCGAACTTTTTAACATGTTGGTGTTTAAGCCTACAGCTTGCAGTTGATCCTTTGTGGTTGTATTCAAGCCTGGTATGTTAGACAGGTCGGACGGTGGGTTCGTTTTAGAAATAACCACGACCCCAGCAGTCTGGCTAGTGCGTGCGTTTTGCAAAGCTACCTTAAGCGGCTCAGAATGTACGATCTGCGCAAACACAGGATCCTTTTCATAGTCTACATTCGGCGGTAAGCCACACTCGTAGACTACAGTGGTAACGCCGCCGAACTTGACTTTGCGCATTGGGGTGTCTTGACGCATTTGTGCTCCGAAACGACCCTGTGCTGGATACTTTACCGGTAGTGGTGAGTTGAATGGCGTGGATAATTGACGCGTTTTTAACGGTGTTGCACATTGAGATGTCGACGATTGCGACATCCTCTGACAGAGGCCGTCGATGTCGGTTTTAAATTGTGGATTTGTTGTGTACTCCTTACGAAATTCTGCGATTGGACCAAGCTTCGGATCACGCGCAATGTTCAAGTTTTTATGCTGTAATACACGAATATGATATATAAAAAAGTCATTTATTAATCGAATCTTCTTACCTTTAAGGCGTCTAGAATTTTATCGTAAATTGGACCGTTTTTGACTAAGCTTTGTACCGCGGCTTTGTTAAGCCCAAGCAACTTATCTTTTGAGCCATTTGAGAGCACATTGTCATTATCAAACTCAACGCCAGACTCCGAAATTGGCTCCGAAAAAGCAATGAATAACTTAGGCAGTGATGATTCAACTGTCGGGCTGACAATCGCGCTAGAAAGTTTATCCGCACTCAACAATTCGCTCAATACACTATCAGCGACAGGTGACTGGCCCAAGTGGTTCATTACTTGCATATATTGCGGAGAATGAGCTTGCTCCGAAACATTTTCTCTCGGCACGACATAGCCAACAACACCATGTGCAACGCCTAAGCCACCAATGCGAACAACTGCACCCTGACCAACGCATTGCTCGCGTAGCTTTTGCACGTACTGTAGTAATTGCTGAGCTTCGGTCTCCGTAAGATTATCACACAGCGATGCATCCAGATCATGTGGTGGCACCTGAAACTCCAGTTGTTGTTTACGTTTGTGTGCAGCATCGCTACCTGCAACTGGTATGAGTCCTGTGCCCAGTTTTTCCATATAATCGGACACAACATCTGGGGCAGCATTTGGCGGCACCCATTCTACTTGCACGGGTTGGCTGGCCAGCGCTTTTATCTTAATATCTGTTGATAGATTTAATAAGTTATACAGTTTTAAGTAAACACCCCTACTCTGGGAACTCTATTAGGCACTATCAATAGAAAAATTGTATGTAAATAGAATTTTAAGCGCGTGTCCTATTATCCATCGTTGCCTGGATTATATGCCCTATTTACTTTTCTGTTAAAGAAACTATTAACAAACTAACTGAACATTTTTAAACAGAGTTTCCAGTACAGGGCCGTAAGTGTTCTTATTGTAACTACGTACATGCCGGCTTTGAGCGTATTTGACCTAGTATTTCAAACTGGGCCCATCCCGACAGGTCATCGTCGACACACATGTGTTGGTCCTTTCGGCACTTGCAATTGCGACAGACCTTGCGCCAAAAGTGCAAATCCAAGCCAGGACACTTTTCGCCACACTCGTTGCAAGGTGCACCAGCACCGGCTTCATGTCCGAGTTTGCCGCGTGTTAATTTTTCTCGGCGGTTTTCCAATTTCGACAACCATTCTGGCGCCGCAGGCGTTTCAACGCATGAATTGGCATTGACCGCGTTCTGCGACATGTTCGCTTTTCTTTATTTCCGGCTTTAGACTAACACCCAGACGGTCCATCCATTAATGATTCATAGTATACGGGGGTGGAATAGTGGCTCGAATAGAATTATCACTTAAAACAGGACTTCCAAATAGTGATGAGCAATTTTTCAAGACTTGTAATATTTTCACAGCGATTATTTTATATTTTTATTTTATTATATTCTAAAAAAAAACAAAGACCAAGAACCAAACAAGAAAGCCGCTTTTAAGAGATGTAGAATCATCGATGCAATAAACATCGATTGATAATTATCAAACACTTCCCTGGCTTTGGTGCAATTCCATTGGAGGAGGAACTTAGTTGGCTTGCAGTTTTGATGAATTTTCATTGGAAATGTGGAACATTTTTTGAATTTTGAACAAATCATATAATTTTCATATATTACAAATATTCAATAATCACGCATGATTTTTAACAAATTTAAATGTTTTTTTGTTTTTAAATGCAATTTGCCTTGGCACTTGAAGAAAAAATTACGTATTTTGTTGATTTACTGAATTTGCAACAACATGGGTGGACAACCTCAAAGAACCTTTTGCTGCCACATGCGACAGTCGAGTGGCGTTTTGAACCGGATTGCTAGACTCCTGCCCAGGTTGGCTAGGAGCAAGTCATTTTGTCTCAAATTCCCAAGTCTTCTACCGACACATGCGGGAAAATATTTCCAGAAATTAACCATATCTAGCTGCAACACAGTCACGAATGTGGAAGTGAGTGGAATTCAGAGTTGAGCATGCAAAACAGGCACTCACGGCATTTCGGGTTCGTTTTGGCTATTTTATTTCAAAAAGAGAGAGAAATTGAGCGCAACAGAAGCTTAACACTACCGTAAATTTACGATATTGTCTCTGAGAGCAAAGGAAAAAGTGCAGCCACGTGTTGTTCGAAATTGGTGTATTTTTTGCCTTTGTTCATATTTCACAAATATGCATGATTTTAACAAATATAATGTATTTTTTGGAATTTATATGCTGCTGTGTATCGCTAGGCAACATAAGCCTACTTAATATGGAATGGCTATTAATCGAAAGGGCCAAAACTAGTTTGCCGAATGTGCTGCAATGGCGCTGCGGCAACGCTACACCAAAATAAAAAAACTGATTCGCACGTGTACACATTTAATAAATGTTGAAATTGTATTTATTCCAAAGACAAAAACAAACATGGCGCAAGAAAGAGACGAGACGAGTAAAGCTGTCCTTTTTGCTCTCAGAGCAGATAGTTGCTAGCACGATTGACGTGACGCATGACTAGTACTAAGTAGTACGACATACGACAATTCAACGCAATGGATTGTTGTTTCATTAAAGTCTAGAGAACAGAGTTTTCGGTAGGCTAATCAGGAAACTGAAGAAGCTGTTCTAAGCAAAAACCGAGTTGGAAAATCAACTCGCAGTGCTGTCTAAATATACATTCGCTTTATGTTAAAAAATACCTGCAATTTGTTTGGGTGTTAAGACTAATTAGCCAAAACAAAGAAATAACCATTGCATTTAAAGAAACATTTTACTATTTCATATTTACCAATTTCTAACATACCGAACTACGACCAAAATCAAAATTAAAATCTTACAACTTTTCTTCATCTCATTAAATATATTTATTAGTATTTTTCATTTTACATATAATAATATTAATCGCGAGAATATCTCAATATTTGAATTGTAATTATTTGAATTTATTGTTTTGGGGCGGGGCAATATTTATTTTTATTAAACTTTTTTTTTTTGTTTTTAGTTTCTCAATCAAAAGTTTTCAAATTATTAGAATTTTTCTTTTATATTTTGAATAAAAGTTTGCAGCACTTAACATGCAAATATATTATCCGTTAATATTTAATTAAAAACTATGTTTGTTAGTTGTTGTTGTCGTTTTTAACAAATTTCGTTAATGCATTTTAAAATACTTTTTAATATTTTCATATTTGAGTTTATTAATTCTTGTACATAGTAAAACATTATATTTTTATTATTATCGATTATTGAAATAATATTGAATACGTTAATTACTTTAAAAGCGGATTTCACATCTTTCTGATTTTTTGGCAAGGATTTAAAACGGGTTTGATCGAAAGGATCGTTCAAAAGCCGCTTGTAATAAGTTGAAAACTAAGTAAAGAATCTTTCATATTTGGTTTTAAAATTAAATTGTGTTGTAATTGAAAAAATATAAAATAATGAAAATGAAAAAACTTTATAAACAAAATAAAAATTAAATAATACACACATTTTATAATTATAAAAACAAACATTAATCAATAAATTTAATAAACAAAAAAAGACAAAATTTCATAGGTCTCGGTAAAATATGCAAACTTGTTAGTTGATATTTATTTGTTTTAGTTGCATTTGGATTTAGTTGCCAAAACATTAAACAATTGTTTGACATTTTTGCCTTAATTTTGGTTTAATAGACGAAAAATTTTTATAAAAGATTAAAAACAATTGTTTTACAATAATGTTTTTTAAACGATAATAGAAAATAACCTTTGTGTAGCTTTGAGCACTTTTGGATGCTATTATTATTTTTTTCTGTTAAAATAAATTAAAATTTATTTTTCTTTCATTTACTTTTTAAGTATTAGTCTCGAATATTTATAAATATTGTATATATCATATATATCTGTGTATATTTATGTTTTATTTTAGTTTTAACAATACTTATTGATTTTCTTTTTTATTTCATTTTTCTCGTTTTTGCCTTTATTTTTAGTATTTTGATAAAGTAATCATTTGCAGCTGCAGCCCTTTTGGCTTTTAATCTCATATTATCTTCTGTAGAATTCTTCTTTCGATAAAAGTATTTTTAAATATATAAATATTTGTTTATTTGTATTACTTTGTGTTTTTTTATGTTTTAGTTTTGTATATATAATATTGTATTTTTTATCCATTTCATATTTAAGTGTATATATAAAATTTTAATGTTTGCAGCATTTTACCATTTTTTTGTATTTGTATATATTATATTTATTTATATTTCCTCAACGGATTTATTATATGTTGGTTATTATTGTGTAAATATTTTATTTGAAGTTTTTTTTTTTGTTTTTTTTTAATTTGCCATTATCATAAATATATTGTATGCAATTCAAAATTATTTATTTATGTTGTTTTTGTTTTTTTATGTGCCCACTTTCTTTTCGTTTTGTTTTAAAATTATTATTTTTATTTGACTTCTCATTCAATTTAATATATAAGTCGCAATATTTGCGTGTCTCCTCATAATACATATATATATTTTTTTTTATATATTTCGAGATTTTTTTTACTTTTTTTATTTGCATTTAATGTAGTGCGACTTTTTAAATCGCACTTTTTTATATTCATAGATAAATATCTTAAAGATTTTTATGCTCTTCATATAAATATAGATAAAAATTTGAAAATATCTCCTTAACACTCATGAATTCCGAGTATGAACGCAAATAATCTCATTAAATAATTTCCCTTTGATTTGCACGCTTGTAAAAAATTCATTTTGTAAATATTTCATTTTCACTTTAAGCTTCACCGTAAATAATCTCTTTTCACCTTAGTTTTTTTCTTTCATTCATTTATCATTGTTTCATTTCTTTTAATTTTGTTTCATTTAATTTTTTTTCTGTTTGTTCGTTTCGTCTATTGTATTAATTATTATTTTAAACAATATAATGTTTTTATGTGTTATATTATTTTGTTTTTGATGTTTCTGTGCTTGTTGTTGTTGGTGTTCTGTTCTGGAATTTGAAGTTGTTATTGTTGTTGTGATCGTGAATTCAGAATTAGAGAAACTGCACTGGCAAAAACGGTAATTTGCCAATATGATGCGAAGGGTTTGCGGGTCTGCAAAGAATTTTAAGGTTGACATGTTTATTTTGGCATTGACTGTGATATTGTGTTCTGTTGATAGTATGAATTGTTATACTTATTTTTGTCTTTTTAATTCTTATTTCCTTTTTCTTATATTTCAGCTTACGTTAACAAAAATATTTAAATAAATTGATAATTTTCACAAATACAAATATTCGCGCTAGCAAAAGTAAACTTTGATTCTCTTTAAAATATGTTAGAGAGGGAGAATATAAAAAACTTTTAAAAAAGAAAATGAAGTTAATTAGTTAACAAAAATTAGTGACAAAACCTATACAAACTCTTTTTTTATTTTGGAATCGTAGGACGTAGCAAATCGTGAGAACTAGTTTACATGGAGTATTGTATATATATATATATATTTTTTTTTCTTGGCACAAAATTAAATATTTTTGTTTATTTATACCTCAAGAATAGCAGATTTGCTGCCGTTGAGGCGGTGCCCTGCAGACGAGTGCTGACGGCGCTGACAACGGTTGATGGTGCAGTCGGCGTTGTTGTTTTCGAGCCGTTCAAGGCGAACAAGCCAGTATTGAGACTGTTTTTCAATGTGGGCGGCGAATATGCAGCAGTTGTGTCAGCAAGAGTAACATCATTCAGTAGACTTGTTGTCAGGGTTGTTGTGGATAGGTTTGGACCATTATTATTGTAATTACTGGTGCTGTTGTTATTGGTGTTAATCGAGTGTGGAGTTTTTAGTAGCGGTGGGAGATTGGAGTTTGATGGTTGTGATTGTGACTGCCTTAGTTGCTGTTGATGTAGCGTAAAATGGCCATAATTATTTTTTAAATTGGAATCAAAATATTGTTTCTGTTGCTGTTGAAGCTGTTGTTGTTGCGTAGTAGCAGATGAAGCGATTAGTGCGGAATTGTTTGTTACCTTTGAAATTGCATTATTGTTGCTATGGTTGTTATTGCTGTTTTTGTGGTTGTTATTATTATTGTTGTTGCCAATGCCATGAATTTGTTGTTGATACTGTGATGTTTGTGATTGAGCTTTGAACAGACTTGTATGATTTTTGTTGTTGTGGTTATAATTACTGTTGTTGTTGTTGCTACCAATAAAGCTGTGTGCTTTATTTGCTGACATTAGATTTTTGGTGGTGGTGGTCATTGATGTTTGTGTAGTGGGAGCTTGGTTGACAGCGTTATTAACGCTCGTTTGTCCTCCGGTTGCCAACAAATTTCACCTGTTGACGTGGCTTCGATTGTGACTGGGATTTAGTGCGTTGCTATTAGTGTTCGATTGTGATTGACTAGTACCAGCAGTGCCACTGGTAGCGCCACCAGCTATGAATTAAATAAAATTAAAATGAATAACCTAGAATTGTTACAATTGTTTTTTATGCTACTCACTCCCATAACCTGGCGAATGTTGAAAGTAATCACGCCGACTGTAATCCGTATCATAATCATTTGAATCATAGGGTCCCCTTGTCCCAGTGCTTATATTGTTCACTGCGCCAATGCCTGATGAATGAGGACCATGTGGCGGTGCATGCCCATGTATTGGACCATGTGCATAACTGTATGGATCGTAAGAGGCCTGATCGTAGCCAATGCCATCATCATAACCGCGACTTGTGAAAAATGGTCAATGTTTTCTCAATTAATTTGTTAATCAATTTTTACGACATACCCGTATGTTTCGTCCATTGCAGTTCTGGCTTTCTCAAGTATTGACATTACTTTTTGCTTGGGCGCTAGCACATTTTTGCTAAACGATTGTTGCTGTTGTGATGATCTAGGACGACGAGAATTTTGATCGTTTCTTACAAATTTTGTTTTTTTATTTATATACCTGTACGAATGATGAGTTGCGTTCTTGCCGCTTGCACCGCTGTTGTTACCAGTATTTGAGCTGCCACTTCCACCCATGCCCATAGACATGCCGCCAGCACCACCACCACCGCTGCTATTATTTTGCATGTGCGACATCTTTTTATACGTATTCTTATTATCATTATCAGTTATACTGGTATGGTCCATAAGCTCGCGCAATTGCTCCTGCCGTATAACATCGTTGCTGTCGGGAATTAAGTATTTACGCAGCTCTGCCATAGCGTAAGCAATGCGTGCGTATGCCTCTGCCGGTGGCGCAATCGTTGATATTTCCACATGTAAGTCACTATTCAAATGTGCATACTTTGGATCTTTGGATGCACGCAATTCTTCTTCTTTAACGCGATCACGCATAGAATTACGACCAAGCACTGTCATTTTGCAAAGAGTCTCCTCTTGTAGGCGACGTAATGAGTTTCCTTTCGGTCCCAAAAGTTTACCCACAAAGTTGAACTAATATATTGAAAAATGTTTGATAGATCACAATCGAATGTCCATTACAAAAGTCGGAACCTACCTTGGGATGCTCACGTATTGGCACTAGCACACGTTGTGAGACACGCAACGGTTTCTCTCGATAGATATCAGCATATTTTTGTTCACGTGAAGGTATGCGCCCGGTGCTTTGCACCTTTTCAATCTCTGTCAGGAGTAAAGTACAAATATTAATATCATTGAAAGCATAAACCAAAAAGTAAAACTTACCGCAATCTAAAAGCTTCTCCGCAATGGGAAACTTTCTGTCCATGCGACTTTTCTCAGTTAGACAATCTCGAATGTACTCGCTGGCCTTCTCATTGAGCTGCACAATACCATCATTACCGCCACTGGCATGGTGATGGTGATCATGATTCGAATTGTCGCCATTATGTGCGTTCACATTAGGACCTCCACTGCTGCCAATGCTTTTGCGCGGTTTGACGTAGTCATGGTCGTCGTCATTGTATGCAGAATAATCACCGTTGCCATCGTACGTTTCGGCCATATTTGTAATTTTTTCTAGACTCCAGTTAAAAGAAAAAGGATGTAAAGGTGGGCTTTGACCGTTTATACTTTCGTGTCTTTGTGTTTTTTTAAATTTATTTTTTCTTGCTAGGACACAAAAAAAAACTCAGAATGAATGAAGGTGGCACTTTTGTTAAGTGGTATATGTTGCTTTTTAAATATCAACAAATTGGATAGTTGAGTTTTGTACTTTTAACACAGCAAAACAGACAGAAAATACACAAATCAGTACAACTAAGTTGCTTTTATATTTTTATCTTTTTATTTTGCATAGACTGTGAGCGATTTGTAAAAAGCTTCAAGCGATTTCACAGTGAAATCGGCAGTTTTCGCCGTTGTCGCCAATGTCCGTCCGCTCAGTCCTGCTGCACTTTCACTTTCGTCAATCGACTTTTCCCTACGTCAGTGCTGCCACTACAGTCTTTTGGCAAACAATAGGTACACTCATTCAAGCAAAATATTGTCAGCATTTTCCAGCTTAGCATTCATTAATATCAATTAAAATAAAATTCACATCCAAAAATCTGGGCTTTAGTTCACTGTTTGCTTCAAAATATTTTGTAACGCAGTCTGCCTCTTTAAATTGTTAAAAAAAAGGCGCAACATTTATAACTGTTTTCCAATAAATGAGACCTTGTCCTTTTAGTCCTTTTCTCAGTATCTGTTCTCTGTGGGAAGTGGCAGCATTGCCCTGGAATAACTTTAAAACTTTAACATGAAAAGCTTTTGAATTGGCATCAGTGCTGTCACCTTAACCGTTTTCTATTTCTTATTTATCAGAGACTTCAATAACTGCTAAATTTATAAAAAAGTCAGTCTGGCTTATGTTTGTTTTTATTGCTGCAGTTAATAATTCGATTTAATTTGAACTTTTCATTCTTACAATCCATTCTTTTAACAAATGTCGTCGTAAACCCTTCACCAACCCCTTAACAATTCATATTGCAATCACATTCTGCCACATTTATTTGTTACTTTTTTTCCCCATTCTCAACACTTGAATTTGGAATATTGAAATGACTCACGCACGGACATATTTTAAGCACACATGGGATCACTCTGTCTTTCTAAATACAATCAGTCTTTTTTATGAAACTTTTGTGTCTCTTTTGACTCAATGCGCTCAAGGCCAAATCATTCCAAGGGTGTAATTGGGGGTCGTAATGGGCGATCACCCTTTTTAAATGAACTTAACAAAGTTGTCGAAACTTGCAAACAGTTTGGATTCCAACTGGCAATATTGATTGGGAACTGAAATAAAATTTATCATTTGCCATTAATTCTTATGAGCATTGGCTGATTTCTGCAAAAAGGTCTTTTAAAAAAGTGCCAGCCCCCTTTCGGCCTCTCATGCTGTAAAGTGTTGACTACGCTCGTGGTATAATCTGTGCATTGCTGGCACATGGAGCAATAATTGCATCAAAATTGGAATAAAAATCGTAATATATATTGCACATTAAAACGTAAATTTTGTTAAAACCAAGAAATATGCCCGAGCAACCTATCGCTACGAATGGTGAGGCGCCAGCCGAGGACGGTTCAGGTGGTCCACCAAAAACAGCTAAACAATTGGAAAAGGAGGCTAAAAAGGCCGAGAAATTGGCGAAGTTACAGGCGAAATTAGATAAAAAAGCCACAGCGACGCCTGCAACAGCGGAGAAGAAGGAGAAACCGGAGGTGAGTCACCCACATGAAGGAAATAGTAGTCAGCCCTACAATATACATAATGAAGGTGGGGATTTGGTGAAAGGGTGTGAATTTTTAATAAAGGTGTATTGTTATTGTTGTAGCGGCTGGTGAAAGTCTTAATTTTTATAAATATTTTTTTTAATTCACTTAAATTAATTTAATTTAATTTTGAAGAAAAAATCAAAAGAGGTGAAAGAAGTGGCTGTATATAACGCAAATACCGCACCTGGCGAGAAAAAAGATATTTCGGGTGCATTACCCGATTCCTATAGTCCGCGTTACGTAGAGGCGCAGTGGTACAGTTGGTGGGAGAAGCAGGGCTTCTTCACACCGGAATATGGCGTAAGTACTGGTAAATGTCTATGCACAAATCAATATTTATTCTGTTTTCACTCAACAGCGCAAATCTATTTCCGATCCCAATCCAAAAGGACACTTTATTATGGTTTTACCGCCACCCAATGTGACAGGCTTACTGCATTTGGGTCACGCTTTGACAAATGCTATTGAGGATGCTATTACACGTTATCATCGCATGAAGGGGCGAACCACGTTATGGGTACCTGGTTGTGATCATGCAGGTATAGCAACACAAGTAGTGGTCGAGAAGCTGCTGTGGCGAGAGGAGAAATTGACACGTCACGATTTAGGCCGAGAGAAATTTATTGAACGCATTTGGGATTGGCGTAAAGAGAAAGGCGGTGGCATATATGAACAACAGAAGTCACTTGGTTCATCATATGATTGGACACGTGTTGCCTTTACAATGGATCCTAAATTATGCCGGGCAGTAACAGAAGCTTTTGTTCGTTTGCATGAGGACGGCAGTATTTATAGAAGTTCTCGTCTTGTAAACTGGTCATGTACTCTTCGCTCAGCAATATCTGACATTGAGGTGGACAAGGTGGATATAACGGGACGCACATTCTTTGCTATACCAGGCTATGAGGAAAAGGTTAGTTTACGTTTAATTATGTATACGCTTGTTCTAATAACTTTTTGTCTTTTTCTATTCAAATAGGTTGAGTTCGGTGTCTTGATTAAATTTGCCTACAAAGTTGCCGATTCGGATGAAGAAATCATTGTCGCCACTACTCGTATCGAGACAATGCTCGGTGATACTGCTGTGGCTGTGCATCCGCAAGATGAACGCTACAAACATTTACTTGGCAAACATGTAAAACATCCATTTTGCGACCGTCTTTTACCTATTGTGAGTGATGAGTTTGTTGATATTAACTTTGGTACTGGCGCCGTAAAGATTACACCTGCGCATGATCCGAATGATTATGAGGTTGGCAAGCGTTGTAATTTGCCATTTATAACGATCTTTAATGATGATGGCTATATTATTGGCGATTATGGCGAGTTCACGGGCATGAAGCGATTTGTATGCCGCAAGATAATCTTAGAGAGACTGAAGACGCTTGGATTATATCGTGAAACAGTGAACAATCCAATGGTCGTGCCTTTCTGCAGTCGGTCAAAGGATGTTGTTGAGCCTATGATTAAGCCACAGTGGTATGTGAAGTGCGCCGATATGGCGGCCGCAGCTACGGAGTCTGTACGCAGCGGTGAGCTGAAGATTATACCAGAGCATCATACAAAGATTTGGTATCACTGGATGGACGGCATTCGAGATTGGTGCGTTTCGCGACAGTTGTGGTGGGGACACCGCATACCGGCATACTACGTGTCATTCAATGATTCCAGTATCAAAACGGGAACGGTGAGTTGCATAATAGATAATATTATTTTCGAAGTGTTAAGAAGTTTTTACTTTCATGCTGGAATAGTTGGAAGTGGTAATAACAAATGAAAACATAGTTGTTTCGGTTTAACTAATTTTTTTATAATTTTCTTTTGCTAGGCCGATGACGAATCATTTTGGATTGTTGCACGAACACAAG
Organism: Phortica magna; assembly: GCA_037044515.1. Taxonomy (NCBI): domain Eukaryota; kingdom Metazoa; phylum Arthropoda; class Insecta; order Diptera; family Drosophilidae; genus Phortica; species Phortica magna. Next base: position 23,428 of record JBAMBP010002702.1, read on the forward strand.
AGGAGGCGCTAACCAAAGCTGCAACCCGTTTCAATGTGGATGTTAGCAAAATTGTGCTACACCAAGACGAAGATGTGCTCGACACTTGGTTCAGTTCGGGCCTCTTTCCGTTCTCCGTTTTCGGTTGGCCTGATAACACTCAAGATTTGCAAGCATTTTATCCGACATCGTTGCTGGAAACTGGTCATGATATTCTCTTCTTCTGGGTAGCCCGCATGGTGTTCTTTGGCCAAAAATTATTGGGCAAGCTGCCCTTCAAAGAGGTTTATTTGCATCCTATGGTGCGTGATGCGCATGGACGTAAAATGTCTAAATCTTTAGGCAACGTCATCGATCCAATGGATGTCATATGTGGCATTACACTGGAAGGCTTGCATAAACAACTTATCGGTTCCAATCTAGATCCACGTGAGATTGAAAAAGCCAAGGCAGGACAAAAGCAAGATTATCCCAACGGCATACCGGAGTGCGGGTCTGATGCATTACGTTTTGCCCTCTGTGCATATATAACCCAGGCGCGTGACATCAATTTAGATATTAATCGTGTGCAAGGCTATCGATTCTTTTGCAATAAGCTGTGGAATGCTACGAAGTTTGCACTGCAATACTTCACCGGCACCGAAAAGTACTCAGCGGATCTAAAGATTGATGGCTCCGAAAATAACATTGATGCTTGGATACTTTCACGATTGTCGGCCACTATTGATACGTGCAACAATGGATTTGAACAGTATGATTTTTCGGCTGCGACTAGCGCATGTTATGCCTTCTGGCTTTATGACTTGTGTGATGTATATTTGGAGTGTCTAAAACCGATCTTCCAAAGTGGCAACGTTCAACAACAGGCATCAGCTCGTCGTGCGCTTTTCACATGCCTGGATTTAGGCTTACGTTTGCTATCACCTTTTATGCCTTTTATCACCGAGGAATTGTTCCAGCGTTTGCCACGAGCGGACAATGTTCCTAGCATTTGTGTAGCAAGCTATCCAGGTAAGTTCAAATAGCTTGGCATTCAAATGAACCATAAATTAATTTCTTACTCTGATTTCTGCAGAAAATATAACTTGGCGTAATGAGCAAATCGAAAAAGACGTTGAATTCGTACAAAAAACTGGTCGCATTATTCGATCTGCGCGTTCTGATTACAATTTGCCAAATAAAACTAAAACTGAAGCGTATATTGTCTGTACAGATGCAACGCCTAACAAGATATTGAAAAAATATGCCAGCGATTTGGCCACCATTTCATATTGCTCGAAAATAGAGTTTGATGTCACGCCGCCAGCAGGTTGCGCGATATTGACTGTCAGTGGTCAGTGCGAGGTGCATTTATTACTTAAAGGACTTATCGAGGCGGACAAGGAAATCACCAAGTTGCAAAAGAAACAGGATCAATTAGTGCAAACAGTTGGTAAGCTGAAGCAAGCGATGCAGGCTGCGGATTATGCCACAAAAGTGCCGACTGATGTTCAAACATCAAATACGGAAAAGTTACAGCAATCGGAGTCGGAAGTTCAACGCATTTCGGCCGCCATTGAAACGCTTAAGCTAATGTAATGCGAATTAAAGAATTTAGCCTGACCGAGACTCGACTTTGTACTTTACAGTTCAAAAACAATGAAAGCTTTTTTTATTCGGCGTAACGTTAAGTTGTCTAACAACCCAGCGTGTGTGCATTCAGTAAGTCTCAAATGCATTTTTAGCAGTCCTTTTTTTTTAACAATTGCTTCAGGAAAATAGCTACAATTTATGACTATTTATTATTTTCAAAATGTGTTAAAATAAAATGAATCAATAAATATAAAAGGACAATTTTTTTGGCTACCAAGTGAGTCTAGTGGCATGATCAGTTTTACGCTTCGACATTTTGATATAGCCAAGGAACTGGAGTTCGGCAATGGCACGAGTAAAGCGAGCTCTGTAATAAAATATTAATATAAACAGTCTGTATATCTAGTATGAAAAAGCAAAACTCACTGTATTTGCGGATTGATTTGCTCTTGTTGCAGTTCGTTGCCATCTTCATCATTGAATGACTCGACTACGGCACGAAAGGCTTGCAGCCAATCGAATAAATTTATCATGCGTCCACACTCCAAATGTAATTTATAAACCACAGATAGATCGGGTAACGTGCTCAGCAGTTGCGTTTGTTCCTGCAAAGTACAACATTTGCATTGAAGATAGAAATGGGGATTATTAAGTGCGGTGTGGAGCGCGGCACGTGGTGCTCCTATTATATTACGTCGCACTGTGGCAATGTCCGAAAAAACGAAGAGTTCATGCAGGGGCGGCGCACGATCCAAGGGCAACAGGCAGTCGTTTACGATCGCTGTCTGTATGTAACTGAGTGTATCCTGTACGGCTTTGGCAAACTCACTTATTGGTTTATCTTGTTTTGACATTTGAATGAGGCGTGCCTTGAGATCTTGCCGTGAGGATAGTTCTTTTAATGTCTCCTCCGGTGAGGTGACCTTTGTGTTAAGCGCTTCATGATGTTCTTTGGTGGGTTGCATGCCAGCCATAACGACTTTCGTTAGTAAATCTTTGATATTCTTTAGCTTTTCTTTCATTAACTTCAAACAATCTTCTCCCAATTCAAGAGGCTCAATTTGTGAATCTATGAAAGTTTGAGTAACTTCCACCGATTTGCTTACTTTTGTCACAAATTCATCTTTGGACATAAAGCTTAGCATTTGCCAACACTCTTTGTACTCTGCTTGTGTTGTTAGATCCTTTGTCATGCAAAAAACGTAAACCTCACGTCGAAATCGGCCTAATGGGCATTTAGGCAAATCGGCGACAAGGGCGTGCAGCAATTCGAGCCCGTAACGAAATTGTATAAAATGAATATGGCAATCACGCAGCAGTTGTGGAAGTTTCCTCTTCAAGTAACTGTCATCAGTTAGTATAGCAATGATACGTTTACAGTCATTAATGCGCTCCACGTAAGGACGAAAAGACAACTGTTTACGTATAGTTTCCATATCATCGTGTGTAAGTGCTTTGATTTTATTTAAGGCACTGTTGTAGGAGCTGCATAACGCAAAGGCATTCCCCTGGAAAAAATGTTCCATGAGACAGTACTTAAAGCCCTGAATGAAACCGTGTATAGAGAAATCGTAATAAAGAAAGATATGTGTAAGAAACTTAAAAGCTTTGCCTGATAAATGGAACGCATACTTTGGCGATAGAAGCACTTCCTCGAGAATCTGTAATTGAATACATTTACATAAAAATGTATTTTTGTTTTAGCAAAAACTCACCTCATTAAGATGCATTGGTGCGGGTTGAGTTTGAAATATACGCAATTTAATCTTGCTTGTGACATGGTATGGCAGAGTGTTATGTACTGCGGACACTGCAGTTGCCACGCCCAGAACAAGTATAAAAGGCAATGAGCCACAGTGTGCATTAAGTATGAGAATAAAGTCTTGAAGCACCGAAACATTAAAACATTCAAAATCGGGTAAAATGATAACAAGCATTCGTCGTCGCCCACTTATTGTTGCCACTTCTTCATCCTCATCCGTTGTTTTCGGCTCATTTTGCCTATCATTATAAATATTGCGATACCATGCTTTTAACTGCTTCATATTGCACTGCGATCGGCGTAACCGTTTATGGTCACGATCACAATCATCTTGTTCGCGTGGCTCCCGCTCCACAAAACTGTACACCATAGTCTCTACTGCAGCCTTTAAAGTACTACAATCACGAGATTGCAAAACACATACACCGGCGGCAACGTTCTCATCATATAGCCGCTGAGTCAATGTTTCGAACTGATTCAAATGATCCGGTTGATTAATACCGGTTAGAAGGGCAGCTGCTGGTAATATCTCTTCAGTGTGTCCATACGTGTCAGCACCCATGCCAAGGCATTCACTTGCCACATAGGATACAAGCTCGTCTAGTGTACGCGCATAGCTTGCTTGTTGTAGATGATCAATATGACGCTGGAATTGATGCCAGGTTTCTCTGTAAACACCGTAGAATGGTTGATCTGTGACCTCATTGCCTAGCAAGCTAGTTGTGGCAGTCCGTTTACGTTTTGGGGACTTCTTCGCACTCTTTTCGGCGCGTGTAGCACCATTCTTGAACACAAAACAGCCCTAATTTGACAATATATTAGATTTCCGTATGAAATCTGTATAAACACATTGGTACACTAACCTTCGAAACCGATATCGTTGGATCCATATTTTCAAATGAATGTAGCCAACCGCGACAAAATTGATATTCTAGTTTTTTGTTTAGTCAGCGCTGTGCTCAATTCGGGTTATTAACATTCAAATAAGCAAATAAAACAACAGTCGTTGCAAAATTGTAATTGCAGCTGCTGACTTATTTTCCCGCCAAATCAATGCAACACAGTGCTCGAAAATCTCAGAGTGAAGATCGAATCAATTAATTAAACGTTTTTTTTTATTTTTCTTAACATTTTGTTAAATTTTTAAAACTTTTTGGGTTCTTCATTTCTTATTGTTGCGAATTCGATGGATTCGGTTTTGGCTTTGAATCCATAATAACTTGGTTTATCGTGTACATTGCATCCATCTGACCACTTTTTTGCCGCAAAAAATGTGAATAAAAAGAGAATGATGAAGTCGTGGAAAAGTATCAAACCACCAAGCAAAAGATCAATTGTACGCATTTCGGCAAATCGGCTTCCATTAATAATCTGTGCATGGTACATGACAAACTATAAATGAAAAACAATTAATGTTTTGAGTGATATACACAAATCCAATACAAACAAATCCATACATTAAACTTACCATTAGCACTGAAGCAGTTATAAAGATTCTATATACTAAAAAGCTATATGGTGTATTAGTAACAAGATAGAGCATCAAAAAGAACATTGCACCTATTATGGCAAGCACAGCCATTACAAAGAGTACAACAACATCCAAAGTTAGATCGTGCTTCAAATGAAAAATTTAATCACAATAGTTTGATAGAAGTTGTACATTAAACTTACCGGCATTATAGTGCCGACAATTACAAATACGATCACCACAGTAAGCCAAACAAAGAATTGAATTAATAAGGCTATTCCATCAAGACGCACAACAAGCGTTGCTAGACCCAAAATAACACCCTCAACCTAAATAAAAGCCAGTAAGAAGGAAATAGTTATAAACAGAAAAGTAAATTACAATGAGCATCGCTATAAGCCAATTGAGGGGCGTTAAGAAGCGCAGATCTTCAACGAATATAAAAAGCGATATTAAGATGAGAGATGACACAAATGTTCCAACGCTCCAGTAGACATTATTAATGAAAAAGTCATGCGCCTCCTTGCTAGAAACACATTTAACTTACTGAATTGCATTGGGTTGTGGTTGTGATTCTTGTACTTACAAATACCAGATGAAAAACCATTGTATTATGGTGAGAAAAGCAAAGAATGCCGCGAGCATATAAACAAATATAGCAAATCTTAGACGTTGGCGCTTGTACATAATATAACGTGATCTTCGCTCCATCTTTTGTTGACTTTAATGTTATTGTGTTGTAAAAAAACAAATACAAAAAAAATAATAAACTCTAATATCAAATATGATTGTGACAAACCTAAAGATTTAAAAAAACAAACTTTTCGAAGTTCAAGACGTATTATTCTGTGAGCACTGTTTTTAACGTTTTTTTTAAATACCACTGTTTATTAATTCATTTCTATTTTCAATACTTACATTTTTCATTTTCGCATCGCCTATTTTGGTTAAACCTCCCATATTGACCTAGCCTAACTGTCGGTGCAACTCCAAGCGACATTGAGCCAGCCAGAGACATAAGAATTCCCCTAAAAATATCTAAAAACACGGCATTTTTAGGAAATTCTTATGTCTACATACAATACCTAACAACATACGCTAATAATCTCGTTCGCCTTCGCATCAAAACCCCTCATGAAAATGGGTTATCATTTATTTCTGTTGCAACACTCAGCGAGGGAACTCATTGGCAGAAAATAATAGTTAATAATTTTATGGAATATTATTTCGTACGATGTCGGGAAGCGTGAATAACTTGTGGCAATAAATAAGATGATGTTCATACGAAACACCAACCCAAGATTTATTGCTGTGCGTATCGAATAAGCTGAGCAACAAGGCAGCGGCAGCAATAGCAAAAATAGACGTGCTGAAAGTTTTGTTGAACGACCGCGTAAATAATTCAACTATTTTGGATTAATAATTTGAATAATAGTGCAAATAAGTTGCATTTAACATCTGTCAAAATGACTGACGACGATTTAGATATTTACGGTGACTTAGTAGAGTTTCAAGAAGTGGAAGAAAAGGTAAAATATAATCTATGTGTAGAAAATAAGCACTAAATAATGATTTGCGTCTTTGTAGAAATCAAAAGAATTAATAGCTTGGGAAGCAAGATATAATCAAGCTTTGAAGGATAATGATTCGTTGCGACTAGAGAACAAGGACTTGCTCAAGAAAATAAAGACAATTGAGGTAAATTTTCAAAATTTATTGGACACAGCAAAAGCGGAGGTCGAACGACAGAAAAAAGTAATTGCAGATCTGCGCAAAGAGTAAGTAAACATTTATCCTTCAAGCAATATGTGTAATGATGTTATTATTATAGGAAGGATGATATTTGTTTTCGACGGAAGCGTCCCAAGATCGACGAAAATCATGAATATCCTGGGGGTCGACAACATATTATCTGTGAGGCAAAACCTAAAGTCATTAATAAAATTGTGGATCTATCTGATAAATCTGTGGTACCTGTTGAAGAAACGCTCAAAAAAGAGGTTGCCATAAGCGAAATCAATAAATGTATTAACGGTACAAATTCAGACACGAATGGCAGCAAAGGAAGACATGAGAAGGACATGTATCGTAGTCAAGAGCCAATACACAGACTCCATAACGATGTCGATTGTCGTAATCGTCATGAAAAATCATATGATCATAGAATTGGGGAGAACAAGCGAAGGCGCGAAAATAGTGTCGATCGTCGTGATAGATACTCGAAGAACGATCGAAGGGATGTACATAGAAAAACGGAACATCAAAGAGAAAAAAAAGACAGTCATGATCGTGGTGATAGACATTTGAAAGACGAAAGGAGGACAGCATGTAATAAGACGAAGCAACAAAGGGAACAAGGAGGTCGTCGGGATAGTGCGGAGAGATACTTAAAAGACGAAAGGAAGGTTGCGCGTAGCAAAACAGAACAGCAAGGACAGAAACGTATAGCGGGTGAGCACGAACGTCCTTATTTGGAGAGGTAATTGCTGTGAGCTCCTGATATATTTTTAAGTATTAATAGAATGTATTTTTAAAGTTGACTTCATACAATTGCAGAGACCACAAAAGTGTTTGCGAACGATCGAATGATGACAATGACGATGCCAGGCATAAGGAACGACATAACAAAAATGTTAAAGAATCAAAGAGGACAGAACTAAATACAACGGATTTAAGTAAAAGTTACAAAGCATTACATCAAGTAGAAAAGTTAGTGACAATATTAAATGAACCAAATCTGGATAAAACCACATTCCCCGCTTGCCAGACTGGCAATGAAAGTACAAATGTAGACCAAGGACCAGTTGTAACAGAAATCAAGCCAAATAAACAGAAAGAAAGTTCGGTGGTAAATGAGTTTACAATAACACAAAATCAAGATACAACTACTTTAATGAAACCTATATCTAGCGAGGTTAAAATAGTTGCTGAATCTGTTGTTGGAATAACATCAACCGAAGATTCTAATATCACTGATGAAACTGACATACAATCTCATGTAGATCAACAGAATCATTCACAACTACCCGACAAGGTTTTATCTTCAACATCGAATGCAGATGTCAACTCTAATACGATTACAATAAATACGTTAGTTTCCAATCAGGATGCTGAGCTCTCACTTAGCACTCCCAAAAAGGTAGCTTTGTTCAATGAACTTTTTGGCAATCCAACAAACACCTGTTCTAAAAAAGTCATTCCTAATAGTGATTTGCTCAAAAGTGTACTCAATTTATTACAAAGTGACACGATGAAACCATCACAAATGTACTCACCCGACGAAATAAAGTCAAAAGATGATGTGACATTATCATCCTGCATTGAGACGCCAATAGATTCTAACGATAATTGTGTAATAAACATTGACGTCAAGAATAAAGAAGGTCTAAATAATTTAGAGAGCAATGTTATACCAGGATTGGATTTAATGAATGCAACACAGTCCATAGTACATAATAAGAGTCGAGATTTGAGCGAATTGCATTCTGACGTGTTTATGGATTTGGAAGACGTTACGAATATAATAAGCATAGATGTTCATGACGAAAGTCAAGCAAAAGAAGAAAAGCTTACTAATAAGTTTAAATTTCAAGGTGCAGATGTACAAGAGTTTGGTTGCACAACGTTGATGGGAGAGAAAAAAGTAGTGAGCAATACAGATAGTATTCATGAAGTTGACCTCGATCGAACGCTTATCAGCCCTCTCAACAATGAATTCAGAAAAGAGAATGACTTAACAAAGAAGTCCTTCGAATTAAGGTGTGATGGACAAGTCGCCACAGAATCGAAATTAATGGAAAATCAAAATATAAAAGATCCACAAATAAAACTGAAATCTGAAAGTAAAAGTGACGACTCAATGCATATAAGTGGGAGTACGGAATTAGCAAAACCAAATGATGACATCATTCATCAAATAACAATAGCGGATAAATGTCAATTACTAACTCAACATATCTTACCATCAAATATGCCAGTATCTGACCAAAGTGGATTTAATACCTTAAACCAAATTACCACTAACGCCAAACATTCAAATTCATTGAAAAACGACGAGTCTTCTGAGGTCTCAGGGAAGAATGAAGAATTCTCGGAACAGTTTACAAAACCGGATTGCTCAATGGAGATGCTTTTCAATTCAAAAAAACTTGGTTCGGTTTGCAAAACTAAAGAAGGATGTATAACTAAAGATGCCAGTAAAATGGAGAGTATCAAACCGAAAGGGGTCACTACAAATGATAAAGACACTCAACAAAAAGATTCAAATATTCCTAAACCTGACTCTATCACAATATTGGCAAAAGAAACAATCATAATTGATAAAGAAGTCGCTACTGAAAAAGAAATCACGCGGAGAGCGGAAGTCGATGATATCATTTCAAAAAAAGTGGACATCAAAACAATATATCATGAAGGATTAATTGACACTGCCAATGTTGAACCAATATTAGTAGCTACTAAAGAAGTTTTCGCAACTAAACGAGAATCTCCGTCAAGAGAAGGTATCAATGCTGGAGGAGAAATAACTTCTGATAGAGAAGTCGATATTAAAAAAAGAATCGGTATAAAATGTGGAGTCACTAGTAAAGGAGAAGACGTTCCAGTCGAAGACGTTCCAGTCGAAGAGGTTGCTTTTAATATAAAAGAAGATGACATTACAGCACAAGTTGTTCAAAGAGAAGTAAACGCCACGGAAAAAAAAGTCGCCACAAGAAAAGAGATCATTACAAAAGATGAAACCATTGAAACACACATATCCGAAACAGTTCCAGTAGCTTCTGAAACTAATACAATTTCAATAGGTACTGAAGAAATAGTAACAATTGAAGATGCAAAAGGAAAGGCTAGTTTTTCACAGGACGTGCATATAGATTCGACAAATGCATCTAAGCTACAAACAAATGCAATTGAAACAAAACCCACCGGAGAAGTAGCCATTAAGAAAAAAGAGTTACTCAGTCGACCTAAACTTTTAATGCCTGACTTTTCAGAAGGTAGGTTAAGGTCTCCGAAAAGTGAGGATACGGATAACATCTGCCTTGTTGAAGTAGGTGATAATGCAGTGACTTCAACACAATACAAATCGCCAGAGTTAATTACCGATGGAAATTCTCAAGACAAGTCACCAATATCACCAACGCTATTTAACGAAATGAAGTCAAAAACATTTATGTCTAGTACTCTTTTAAGTGAACAAGATGATAAGAGACCGCTAGATTTAGGTTTATTTAACGTAAAAGATAACGTTAAAGAAAGTGCTGATGAAGTACAGTTGGAACAAAGCCAAGCGATCGATGCTGCCGTCATGCTTCTGGAAATGGCAAATAATACCCAAAACATACAGGAAAAATCACATATTGAAATAATTGAAGATTTACGTCTGCCGCAAAAATTCACATTAAACGAACTTACTTCCAACTCTCAGATAAAGTTGTCTGTAGAAGCGGTATCAGTTGCTTCTGATATTCGAAATGATGTACAAATAATACCTTCAGTTGAAAACGAGAATTATAAAATTATTACGGAGCCTATTACATCATCGACATCGGAGACGACAAAGACTATTGACTTTATCGATGACAAAGTCAAGTCTATATCAAACTTGAACGATTTGGAGTCGATACCTGAAATATCGTCCGATGCCATTGAGTTAGCACTACGTGCTCTTCACGACACCATACCACTGAGTCCAAAAAAGCGATACACTAGGCAGACCCAGCAGCAGTCATGTTTGGCGAATACAAGTCAAGATCAAGATGATTTATTTGACATTCTCAGTGGCAACACAAAAAGTGCAGATACAACTCCAACTGCTGATACTCTAGGAGATGGGGTCTCTTTCGTTTGTAAGGTGACAAAGTACAAATCAAATTTGTCAAATCCGAATATTGATGAAGTAGACTCAAAACTCTTGAGTAGTCCTATAGAGGAGCCATATGTCTTAGAAACAACAAATTCGAATTTGATTGAATCTAACCAGCACTTAAGCAGATTAATACAGCCAAGTAAATCAGTTTCCGAAATTGTCGTTGAGCTGCAAAGTGTAGAAGCGCTAGAGCCAGAGGAAGTAAAAAGGATGCACAAGAAAGTAGCGCCATTGAGCGATGAGTTTAATTTGCCTGTTGACTTTAAAACAAATTTAGACTGGAAAAAATTTAAAATACCAAAAATTAAAAAAACGCAAGATAAGGCAACGGAGACAGAGACTGAGAGTACTTGTTTAAATGAAGAGCAGAATGCAGACGGCATTGAATCAAATCCAACTTGCTTTGAGGAACCAACCAATTTGAACAAGAAAATCAACGGCGTTGAAAGAATAGCTGTGGATATAGAGGTAGAAACACCAACAGAGATTTCTTCATATGTCGATATACAAGATGAACTTGAAATATTCGACGAAAAAAGTACACAGACTAAACGCGGACGTGGTAGACCACGAAAACATCCTGTGATGGCGGAAAAGCTACCGATTAAGGAGAAAGGTAAGCCGGGTCGCAAGAAACGACAAGTCGAAGACGAACACAAAAACGTATCAGGCGAGAGTGCAAATAGCGATCTTAATGATTTTTCCAAATCAATATCTATGGCGGTGGACAAACAGATTACAGTGCTGGGACAAGAGCTGGCCTTGAACAATTATGTGACAGTATCGAATGAATTGAAAAATGCGGTATCAGAGAAAGAATGTCAATCAATGTTCTGTATGCAGGAACAAGACAGTCAAGTTTTGCATAATTTAGTATCCGAGACCGAACAATCGCATACTTGTCGAAATCAGCCTGTATTTGAGTTGGAAAATGTTGAGCAGTCTAAAAGTCTGCAGTGCCCTTCTTCGCCTTTGTATATACCAGAAAAAAAACGTGTACGTTTAAGTAGCATGAGCCCGGAAGAAACGTTGGTTAGTGTTAACCAAGAGCAACAGCTCCCACTTGAAGATTCCAGCATGGTTGTGAATGTCAACGACAACATCACAACCAATGTTACAATTGATGAGACGATCGCACCAGTGATTGAAGATAGTGTATGTAGCACAACCCAACTGAGCAACGAGTCCAACGTGAGCACGAACAATGGCAGCATTGTGACAAAGCGAGTCTCATTGGGTTCCACTGATTATCGATTTGAACAGATGCCAAATAATCAAATCAAATTGGTTGTAACGCGACGAGGACGTAAACGCAAAGCAGCTGAGTTGGTCAAGACGACGACTGAGACAGTTAAGACGGCAACGACAACGACAACGGCAATAGTTGCTGTTACGCCATCGGCCACAAGCCACAATGCTTCGCCTACATTACCGGTAATTAGAATTACAGAACAATGATAGCGGCATACTTGTTGAATTGATTCTTATTTTAAATGTGTGTTTATAGCGTATAGCCTTCAGGACCATACAAATATTGTGTTACTATTTTCAGTTCGTTGATTTATATTGATTATTGATATATTATGATTATTTTCTATATCGTACTTAGGAAAAGTTTTATGATTTTTTTTTTTAACAATATTTAACGTTTTAAAACTCATGCCGCAGCCGGACACATTAGCCTACGATCATGCGCAATTTGCTTAGTTGTCTTCATAGAGATGCTTCCATTTTCAACTAAACACAGTTTTTCCCTATTAATAAGTTTATGTTTTGGTCTTCTTTTTTTACCATATTAGTCAATATTTATTAAAAAAGTTGAGCATGACTCTAACCTCCTGATTTCGAATACTTTACTAAGGCAAATTAGGCCATTAAAATAGGTAACAATCATGTTGCGTTTTTTTTATTAATATTTTTCCGTACTTGACTAATAATTTGCAACTATTTTTGCGACGAAAAATTTTAAGAATCATGTCATATATCGCAAAGTAGTTATGGTTATGCACGGGCATTGAATCATGTTCTTTAACAAGAAAAGCGAAAAAAAATAAAAAAGTTATGTTATTTTGGATATATATTTTTTTTTATTTTTTGATCCTCTTTAAATTCACGATTTCCTGTTGTTCCGTATGCAACGATTATAACACTGAAAAACCGGGGTTATAGTTTTGCACCACAGTGTATAAATTACATATTATTACGTTGTAGTGTTTCAGTTACTAATTAAGGTGTCAATTAAGTACAACAATAAATAATGATAAGAAAAAGAATCTTTAAATAAATGTATAATCATTTTTAACTCAAAAATTTTTGCTACATGTCTTACAAGTTCAACGTTTTTTTTTCGTTTACTCCTCTTTCGATTTGATACTTTCACGTTCACCGATGAGAAATCGGCGAACAGCTGGCACCTTAAAGATTGGCACTGAGAGCACTGCGCCCACACATGCGCCAATCCAGTAGACTATAATGTGCTCGAGATTTGTGTGGCCACGACAGCCCCATTTGAGCGCCGTAGCTAGTACCGGATTAAAATAGCCCCCGGAGTAGTTGAAGGCTGAAAGCATAATGTAATTAAAACCATAAACTTTTTGAGAGACACTATGTCGTGTGTCCTGAGCCATTTGTGGGTCGTTGTGTTTAGTTGTTAGAAATATATGGTGCTAAGCATACCTGCTACCACAAGACTTGTGCCAATGAATGAGTCTATATAGCTGCTAAACTTTGGATCCTTTTCACTGATTGTTTTCGAAGCTAGGCGGCAAAGTAAAGTTGCAATGCCTTCGATTACAGCGCCAACATAGGGACTGACCTGATGTGTTTGTGCTTTGTTTAGTACACTAGGTATTCAACAAAACCGAAATAAAAAAAACCTGTAAGTCCGCATTACATTCTTCGAAGGCGCGACCACGATGTGTTTCGGCAAATTCCAGCCACCAGAAAACTTGTACAATGCGATAGACACAACAGCCGCCCATCAATTCTGCCCAAGTGCGTAGAGCAACCTCCTTGAGCGTTGTTCGACCTTCAAGTAAATCCTGTAAAATAGAATGTGAATCTATTAAAAAATTAGGAATTGTAAATCATTTTATTTACCTCCATGTGTGTGTATGGGCAAGCGGAAGCGTCGCCCCAAACCTTTCCCCACCAAACAGTAAGTAGAAAAAGAAAGATGGCGTAGGTGGCGACGCCAAAGTTGTCAGCAACTGTAATCAGGATTTCACATTATTAATTTTTATTTTCCCTAAGAAGTGAAATGCTCTGAAGTCGTTGTTTTTCATATTTACCAATAATCAATTCAAAGCAACAAGCACACAATTCAGCGGCTGCAATTGCTTCGTTCATTAATACAGGCACGATGCCATCCGCAGACAATACACGCTTTGCTACGCGGCGTGCTATCTGCGCTGCCACACAGCAGCCAACCATAAAGCCGGCGCTGATGGCTAGCGAAGTCATGGACATAATGGGCTTTTGCCTTAGCGCAGTCGCCTATCGGTAGTGCGTGAGGGCCTAACAAAAAAATATGTAAAAAACGATAAAATTTAATAATATGTTATTTTGTTTAACAAGTTAACTTCGGTTTTTAAAGTAGTTTTTTGTATAAAAGTACATCAAGCATCCAACTAGCGCATATAAATAAAGAGTCTACATGATCGAGAGAGATCGTGAGACATAGTAAATATGCGAGAGAGCATCTGGCAGTGATAACTGAGGCGATGGATTCACGTAACGGTCCCATGCGAACTCAGAAACGGTTGTGGTGAAAGCAGACGAAAGCTATTTTAAATTTTGGTGTTCACAAAAAAAAAAAGTGTAAAGCTAAAAATTATTTATAGGCTATTGAACATTAAAAACGGCAACAAATTATTGTGTCACTTTATTGCAAAGCATTTTGCATTTGTTTTTAGGTGGATAAATATGTTTATAACTTGAAATGTTTTAATTAAAAACGAAGTGATTGAAATCACAATGTTGTTGTTACATTATAAGTGTTCCGACTCGATGATACAAATCATTTCCTTTTGCCTTATATGCCATATTTTGTGTAATAATAGACTTCAAATCGTTTTGAAAATGTTTCGCGTATATACAACCATTAAAACGATCTAAAAAATTAATAACACCTTAGAAGTCAAGTTTGAGTCGAACCGTTTTATGCTCTCAAACGATTCGGAAACGAAAATCATTTTTCGATATTGTTGATTTGTATACAAATACTTTGCATCTATTATATTTACTTTATTTATAACGGGCAGCCTAGCCTAGACAATACCACCAGCTGCTGTAATGCGTTGTCCGCGTCGCGTTTTTGCACTAAATCTGTTGAACTAGGCGATCATTTTGATCAATGCTAGAGTGTGTATGTGTATCTTTCTGTTTAATAGATGAAGGTATGACGATATTTCATGTGTATACAAAATAAACATACATAGATATGTTATTTTGTTGACACAAATCATGCTGTGAGCGGTACATACGCATACACATACACTTACTCGCTCACAATTAAGCCGATTTTGTCACTTAAATAACCGCTTTATTTTTCCAATAAAAGTTAAAGCACAAAAAGCTATTCAAATTAACGCATTTTGCGTTCATTAACACTAATGCGACTTGAAGTGTGTACACCGCCTTGATGCTCCCGCAACAGCTGATTTTGTTTTGCCGGTTATAAAATCAGTGGGTCACTACTAAAATTTAAAAAAAAACAACAGATTCAAACGATTGTTAACAAATGTGCACCTTGCTAAGGTCGGGTTGGTTAACCCACGTGCTGCGTACACCATTGACAAATGCAACTGCCACGATCGCAGTAAAACGTTCTTTGGCGACTGGTGTTACACCGACAACGCAAAGTGATAAGAAGGAAGCGGACGTACCCGGCACGGTTGACACTTTTCTAACCGCGGATTCAAAAGAGTGGCGCACAATATATCGACTGCCACTTATTCGTATTGCATCCGCTTTTAACCGATTAAAAATATACCAAGCTGCACTCACGGTTACAGGAACTCCGGCGGCCTTCGCATTGGAGCAAGCTGGTCACACTGCTCCATTAGTAGCGTCAATTTTTGGTATAGTGGGCGTGACTGGTTTAGTTACACTAACTCTGGGTAGTTACGCCATCAAAAATCTAGTAGGAATCATTTACATTAATCAGGAGGAGGATCAACTTAAAGTGGCATACGTCGATTTTTGGGGTCGCAGGCAGCATGCTGTTCTGAAAGTAGATGAACTTATACCAGCATGGGAACAAGCACGACCTACTCGTTTTAGTTTTTACCAATCTGTAGAAGTACAAAGTAATACAAAGAGGCGCTACAAACTTTTGCACCGTTTCGGTGTTGTAACGGAACCTGAAACTTTTGTGACTTTATTTGGTGAATAATTATTGTATGCAAAATTTGTTAACAAATTGTTATAAAACTTTATTACCTAAAAACAATTAGTGAAATTCTACAGAATATTTAAAATATAAACAATCAGATTGTACTACAATTTTTTGCTACTAACTATATAAACGTTACAATAAAGTTAGCTACTTTCATACTACCTCCTCGGTCTCATTCGAGATATCTGTTGATGCTGCTGGGTCTCGCTTCCGTAAGCTGTTGCCCAGCGCAATAGCTTCAGCGACCTAAAAATTTTAAAATGTTTTAAATACAACTACAACAAAATAGCTTATCAAAGCACTTACCGTATCTGGCAACTTCTTGCGAAACGTTTCAGGTAGCAAGAGGCTAAGTAAACCTGCCGATAAGGATGAGGCACCAAAAAGAAGCAATGGCAATGCCTCAAAGTAACTGCCCTGTAATGAGAACAATGTGATAAGAACGAGATTTGTGTGGGCAATTGCTACGAGAATTTACTAGAAGCGGCACCAAAGGTGCCAGCATAGCACCAAAACGCGCAAACGTCGACATTACTCCAACACCACCGCTGCGTATGACCTTAAACAATTCAAAATGATTATTTAATTCAAATTATACTTAAAATATTCATTCTACAAACCGTAGGCATCATTTCTGCTGTATACGTGTAGATAACAGCAAACGAGGACGTTATACCAAGTTTGCCAATGAGAAAAAGTGTAATCACCAGCCAGTTGGCGCCTGTAAATATATAGAAAATATTTAGATTAGATCTTCATATGCTGATCAGTAGCAAAATATGACGCTCGTTACGTGAATCCTTGTTAGTATGCACTGATTATAATGTAAAATTTATTTATTAGTTTTAAAAGTAGGGGTTAAACTAAAAGTTTGAGATATGTATTTACCTAATGTGACGTAGCCACTGGCAAGACAAGTCACAGCGCAAAGCAGCATGGAGCCGGCAAGCGTCAGACGGCGGCCTAATTTACGCAGGCAAACCTGTGAATTATATTTGACATTCTTTTGTTAAAAACGTTACATAAACAAGACTTACCCATGCTAATGTATAGCCAGGTATTTCTACCAGACAAACTAATGCAAAGTTTAAGTATTTATTGCCACTCAAATTGGTCGAATTCAAGGACAAACCATAATAGACTACCGCATTTATAGCCCTAAAATTTGTTAAACATTGACAAACTGAATTCTTTATGCAATAAATATCTGTACTACCAAATATACATCATGGCAAGATAGCGCCAAATCAAAGTGGTCGAATGAAAGACTTCTTTGACGGCCATCCAAATTTTGTTCTTAACTTCCGCTTTTATATCAAGATCAGTGTCCAATTTCTTGGGTCTGCGTATATATGGTTCCTCTTTGAAGTTGGCCAACAGTTGTGTCGACAGCTCCTTCTTATTGACGCGTGCTGCCTTGCGAATGATAACGCCGGCTTTTTCGTTCTCATTACGAGCAAGTAACCAACGTACAGATTCTGGTACAAACCAATAGTAAACGATAAAAATTAGCGGTGGCACTGACAGTGCATATTGCAGTAGTTGCCAATCATGGAGCAACCAAGCGGCGACTCCAACCAATGCTTCACCAATGGCATAAAAATAATTAAGCACAATCGAGGACATTTCACGTTTACGTGGACCAACCATTTCAACACCAATAATAAATGCTAATGGATAAACGCCTGAGGTGCCAACAGCATTCAGAAAAGCAAAGATTAAAAAGCTATTGTAGTCCCAGGCAAATCCTTGTGCTATGCCCGTAAGTGCCATGAATATGATGCAGAAAATAAAGATTATTTTGCGGCCGAATCTACAAATGAAGTGGTAAATTTTAATGTTGTTGTAATTTTAATTTAAAAGGGACACTTGCCGATCCGCGAGATAACCAAAAAGCGCCGTACCCACAACAAGCCCCGCAAAATGGATGGTACCCACAAATGCCAAACGCCACTCATTTTCCTTGCAAGTGAGTTGCCACTGTAAAAACAAATGTTGTTAAGTAAATCTGTTTTGTTTATTTTTTCGAAAGAAAACAATTCTACACCCACCTCTTGTACAATCGTGCGCTCTCGTTTATCGAAAACAAAGTCATGGCAGAGCTCTTGCTCACGTGTGAACATTTCAGCTGCGCATTGTGCATTTTGTGACCACTCGGTTGCCTTTGTCAGCGATTCATATGTAGACAAACTGTTTTCACTGCTGAATGATTCATTTCCACTGTAGCGAACGCAAGGCTCTGGCGTATATATATTTTTGTTCCAAGTACCTGGGGCGGCGTATTCCACCCATGGTGCTTGCAATTGTGGTGTGATCGGATCATCGCATTCGGGTATGTGACACCTTAATTTTGTGGACAATAATTTGTTAACAATATACAGATTTCATTCAATATAAACTTATTATGTCAGCAACACACCTGTAGAGTGGTTTTCCTGCAGTAAACACATATGATAGACTATTCGCAGCCGCAAACATCACAGGTAGACATATCAACAAGTAATTTGTTTTTTGATATCGTCCAAATTCGCCAATCTCAAGTAGAATTTCATCGAAATCCATGCTTGACTTACCGTTAACACACAAACACAACAGCCAAACTTTTTTAAATTTAACTAGCCCGTGACGGTTCAGCACATGCACACGAACATATCCGCTTTGAACACACTGCAGCAGTGTTGTGCAATTGAATGCACTTTGGTAATTGTTCACTTATTGCACCTGTTAGCACTGCTCTTTTTTAGTTTCCGCCGTTTTTCAATTTCTTTGTGACGGCGCACGGTAACATGTAGTAGATTATTTGTTTATTATTGATGAATGCAATTAACTGCAATGACTGCGCGCAAACGCATTCGTAACAACTTGTTGCAAGTTCAGCGAATAAAACGTGCGTCTCCTTTGAGTGTAGTCTCTAAACTGACAACTGCTTTGGCAGTGAGAACATTTACACAGAAATTGCAGCGGCTGCTGTCGCTCGTTGACTGTTTTGTAGCACGAACTTGCCGAGTCGGCAATGTACGCGAAAATGAAAGTTCTATAAGGTAAATAAATATTTTCTCTGTGTATGTTGAAATAAAAGCAAACACTTAAATAAGTAAACATGTTGTTTGTGTAGCAGAAGCGTCGTTGAGAGTAAAATAATTTCGATTACGTTCCTTCAATAATTTAAATATTGAACACAAACGAGAATTCTAAAATAAAAGTTGAGCAATAATGTACGTAGTGATTCTTAATTTTAAAAACGATTATTACATTGTTGTTTATTTGCAGAACTGCTATCTCAATAAAGAGCGTAAATTAGTGAGATAGTAGAAGCACCAAGGTGTTTGAAATGTTCTTAGTTTTTTTGTAGAGTACGTTATTTCTTTAAAGGTTCTTATCTTATATTAAAAAGAACAGTTGCACTTAGATTACTAAAACAGCTTTCCGTATTTTGAATTTTAATTTCAAAATCTAATATGCGTTCATAAATGTGTTTGCGACGAGTTATCTCTTGGAAATAATATTTCAACATTCCACCAAGGTAACAATGAAGTACATCTTTTTGTGTGTCTTACATGTGAATTAGCGAAAAAAAACAAAATAATAATTTACATTTTTATGTGACTCCGATTGGGTACACTATATGTTCAACAGATTGAAATAAATGTTGCGGCTGTTAGTTGCGATGTTGCTGCAGGAGTTACAGTTGCTACAATAGTTGTCCTTGCTGAGTCTAACACACGGATTTATAAATTAAAATAAATGACTTCTTCAAAAGGGTTGTCTGACCTCTATTTTTAAGCTATTTATTATATTTATTTTGTACAATAAAATCAACTGCAAGTGTCTGTCTGTCGACAAAGTAGAGTTTCATGTAATTGCGTCGCCATTTGATCGTTTAATTGGCGTTCATTCCGCATTTGTGTAATAATCAGACCAATTGAACACCAACAACAACAACATCAAACGGCACAACTTAAATGTTCTTTGCAATTGCAAATGACTTTACTTAAACTGAAATTGCGTGCAACAAATTGATCTGAAAGCGACAAGTCAATCTTACTCAACTGAAGAGCATTTCAATTGCCTTTAACAATGAGGCAATTGCTTATGAGTCAACGTCAATATACCAAGCCGTATAAAGTAGTTTAGCAAATGGATATTTTTAACAATTTGTTTAGTAATTACAGCGAATTAATTTGCTAACGGTTACCTTAGTTAAATGGCAACTTAACTTAGCAAACGATGTTTCAAAAAGTTGATGCACTGAAAATGCATTAAAGCCGTTTGAATGCTCTGTAACTCCATTGAAATTAACCCCGTTTGGTGCAAAATAAGTCTTGAGCAAAGTCCTTTAAAAGTTCTCTACTTCTCTGTAAAATGCTTAAATGTCAATGCCAATGTCAAAATTAATAGTTCAATTCGCGACACAGGTCGATAAGCGTGAGAAATACGACAAGTGCTGATATACATAGAAACGAATGCCACTTCTATTAAATTACTAACAACTTGGATTTGCTTTGAGTGGTTGTAACTAAAGTTATTTAATTAATGTAAATCAGATCACAAATAAAATCTATTTCGAATTTGTTATACAGTAGTAGACTATACTGTCTGCTGAATTCGTTTCAAAATAATAATCGGTAAAATATCTATTTTTGGCTTTCCCGAAACTTATACACTCTTAAAAAAAAATATTTTTTAAAAGAGACAAAATAAAATAAAACCAGAAAGGGAGCTATTTTCGCCTTTATCGAAACTTACATACTCTTGCAAACGTTTTCCCAATTATTCTTATTAGGAAAAAATTTTAATCAATTCTTCATTAAGAATTTCTTATTTATCATAAAAAATGCAATGTAGTCATACTTCACTTCATTTTGCAATTTTGTTTCTCGTCTGCGATCGGATTTGTGGAACTGAAGTCTACAGAAGCTTTAGATGCGAACATTAAATAATACATCATGGAAACTACTAAATGTCTTGGATTACGTTTTCGCGCAAAGATTAGCAAAGTTAATGGGGTGCAGAAAATCATGTAGTAGACTTGGACTAAATCGTAGTCATAGGACTAATTAGGTCTTGAATGATTTAAGTGCTGTAAAAATTTATTAAGCGTGTTTATTATCTGAAATTTAATTAAAAAAGTTTAATTGATATATTAAAATTTGCCACTAATTGGCTAAATGCGAAAAATTTTAATCACTCAGCCAAGGATTAGCGCTAAGAAGAGTACAGACATGGTTAAATGATAATGCTTTTCATCTCATCTCAATGATAATGATAATGTCATTTAAATAATCATCATATAAATTCTGATTTTCTTTTTAGGGTTGTGGTTGATAAGTGCACAGATGAAAAGTTGCTAATATGGAGCCGGAGTTCGTATAAATGGTCGTGGAAGTGTTTTCCAAAAACCAGAGAACAGGTTCTAAGACAAAAATATGAATATAAAAGATGCTTGTTGATTTTTTTCATGAAAAAATATCGATACTTTTTCTGGTGATTCGGTCTTGGCCCCTTTCCTGAAAAGCTAGCTATGCTTTTGTTTATGGCATTTATTTTTCATTTCAAAACATTTATAGTGACCCTCGAAGATATTTCGAAGAATTTTGTCAATTCATTGAATCTCAACAACACTTGGGATGAAATTAAATTAAAAGAACTCATGTGAGAAATTTATTTAAAAGTGTAAAATTAGTAAACGAGTCATCATTGATACATAGGTGTCGAAGAGAGTCGAAGCAAGTCTTTCTGAGGGCAAAAAATTGAAATAGTTGATAAAGCACATATGAAAAAGTAAGAAATGCAGAGAGCGAGTAAACAAAAGATTAAGTCGGAACTCACGGAAAGTATCTGTGGCGCATACGAGTACGGCAGAGAGAAGGAGAGTAAGAACAAAAATTGACAGCACTTGTTGAGCACCATGCGCAGCTGAGCGAGCGAGCGAGCAGTTTTATAGAACTTTTTTTTGTATTTTTGCTTTAGTGCTCAATTTAATACTGTTCGGTGTACGTGTATTAAAAAATCACCGATTTTTGGTTTTATCTTATCGGAAATTTGTTATGTTTGGGAGCTAACGGAAATATCGCTCGAACTTTCCTACGGCCATTTAGTATATGGTGAGCTGTGAATGTATTCAATAGCAAGAAAAAACGAAACTGTTGGGTTTGATAAACAGAAAACAAAGATTGCAAAAAGTAAATTGTTTGTGTTTGTGTTTGTGAGCTTGTGATTTGTCATGTTTTGGAAGAAAAACAAGAACGAAACAGCTGATGACAAGAAAGATGACAAAGACAATATCCGGAATGGTGCACTGGTACGTCAAGATCCACGCACAAAGGTGAAGACAACGAGCGCTGCAACGGCGACGACAAACACATACGTACAAAATGCAACGACCGTTAATAGTAACACAAACAAAGTTACATATCGTTCGACACAGCAAACGGTGACGCATACGCAACAAGCTCACATAACTGAAATCGTCACACGAAGAACGCCGACAATCGAAGAACTTCAAGAGCTGTTGGCACATGCTAATCTAGAAACAAAAGATTTTGGGGCTGGCCAAACTGGACGTGGCAACCGAAACAATAATCGGCCATCTAAGCTGAACGAAGTCGGTTTACGTCATACCACAAGCTTTAAACGTACCTCAACTGGAAGTCCCTTATCACCATTGACATTTAAATTTGAAACACCGCTAGATGGCGCTAAGCGCAACAGCACTGTGGTAAAAACGGAAAAAACAACAGTTACACAAAAGAATGGCCGCACTGTGACTCAAAGCGTTGAGGAGCAACGCATTAAGTTGAAGCCTACAGGCACGTACAGCGCATATCGAAACGGAGCTGGTTTTAAGTCAACATATTCAGCAAAGTCGTCGTCGTCATCTGCAGCTGCGGGTGGTGGCTTTAGCTGCACAGATGCGAAACCTGCGACAACAAACTCACTCGCAAAATTGACATGGCTGACGTCGCCAACACCATCATCATCACAAACGACAATTAGCACTTACAAATCGCCATATGAGAAACGTTCGCTCAATGGTGGCACGGTATACACGAGTGCAAGCACATCAGCGCTTCCGAAGACCAGCGCTGGTTATACTACAACCAGCAAGTTCACAAGTTCGCCAAGTCTAAGCACGGGTGCTGTACCAAAGTATGCCAACAACAACAATAGTTCCACTTTTGCCAAAACACAGCCGAGTCCACGTTTATCTACCGTGTCTAACACATCCAGTGCCTCTTCGATCAATTCATTTAATGCACCATTTAGCAACAGCAGAAGTGCTGCTTCAACAACCAACATCAAACCTCTGCCATCTACTAAGAATAAGTCGAAGCTTAAGCCCGCTCATGTCTATATTTTCAACCACGAGAAGTTCGACAATCCTCAGAATGAGTTCCGCGCGGGCAGCACCGTTGATGAAAAGACTCTGGACACTGTGTTCAAACAATACAAGTGCAAAGTGACAATCATTAAGAATGGAACCGTAAGCAAGGTCACCGAAACGGTTAAAAAAAGTAAGTATACTTTCCTTTGAATAAGTTTTATATAGAAAATTGTTATAAGAGCCTTTACTCTTTCGTGTGTAAAATTACTATATTCTAGAAAAATTAGTTGAACCAAAATATTATTTTTTTCAGTTCAAACGAAAGACTTCAATGATGTTTCCAGTATAGTTATTGTCATACTTAGCCATGGCAGTCGACACGACATGATTGCCGCTAAAGATGGCGACTATTCCATTGATGACGACATGCTGTTTCCTATTCTAAATAACTCTTCACTAAAAAACAAACCGAAATTCTTCTTTGTGCAAGCCTGCAAGGGCTCCATGGAAGTGGGTAAGTTCAGCAAGGATGCCAGGAAGCCAGTTGCCGCACCTATTGAGATTTATAAATGCTATAGTACATTCGAGGGTAAGTAATTAAATTAGAAAGAAGTCGTTGAAATTGTATAACCTTATGTTCTTTTTATAAAGGTTATGCATCTTACCGTACGAAAGAAGGTTCCATTTTTATACAAGCTTTCTGTGAAAATCTGAAGCGTTATGGTTCCTCAAAGGATATACGTGATATAATGGCTGAAGTTACTGCAGCCGTTAAACAGCAATCGCAGTATGTATTTGTTCACTGTTTATCTTTTAGTAAAAATTGTTAAGTAAATTTTTCAATGCTTTCAGGGACAGGCAAGTGCCCACAATAACGGGCAATCTGACTCAAGACTACGTTTTCGGGGACTATGTTTAATCTGCGCTATGAGATTCTATTGAAATAATAAAAGTAATATATAATGATTATAGTAGGAGTTATAATATATGAATTAAGATGCATTCTGATAGCCAAAAATTAGCATTTTTTTATTAAAAGTCAATTGTTACTTTCCTTTAAAACGAGCCAGCTGTTTAACAATTTTTAAAGATCAGGATTGACAAGCCTTACGTAAAATGAATGAACAATCATCATAAAGTATGTAAACATGACTATTAGACAGAATAGTATATATTAGATGATTATTTTCCTTTGTATTGACGCTTTAACTCACAGATTGTTAGTATAAGTAACGCGACAACAAGGAGTGGAGAACCATTTATGTAAACTCGCAGAAGCATACAAAAAACGAGAAGTATTTGAAAAAGAGTGTATATAATCCAAATTAGAACTATCAATGCACATTTCTAAAAGAAAAAAAAATAATAATGCTTTTATAAAAAGTTTTGTACAAAAATTATGCTTTAAAAACTCACAATTATAATACTTCCAATTAGTAACAGATCAAGAATGATATGACCGGCATAGACAAACACCATAACCTTATCAAAGGTGTCTACGAAAGCTTAAAAATAAGACTTTAGATTCGTTAAAAAAGAGTGTAAGTAATTGCAGTTCATACAATCGTCAACTCTGTACGCCTCATATAAGTAAATTGTGAGTGAACAGAAGATCAAGTCAAAAATGGCTACGCAGATCGTGCCACTTCTCAATGAAAGCGAAAGACAGAAGTCCACAATTCTCATTATTTTGAATTATAATTAATTACTATAGAAGTGAAATACTGCGTAAAAACTGTTTTTTTGAGAATCTTTTTGGGTCGTTTTATTTTATTAACTTAAACAAGAAAAAGAAACTGTTATATTGACGTAAATATCCCAAACTCAGGACTAGTTTTTTATGATTTTTATAAGCTATATTTTTTTATGAACTGATCAAATTTTTTTCGAAATAAAGCCTTTGGGATTGGTTTGGTTTTCAATAATTATATCTGTTATTAACTCATTAAAAAGTGACTTGCCAAATTGTGTTTTTAAAACGCAACTTTATTTTACATTCAATTTATTTTACACAAATTCAGGAAACTTTGAAATTTTTACATTACTATTGATTTTTATGCATACTTAATAGATTAAATCGCCACCTAGAAACGCGTACATAGAGTAAACCACCCACCAGAAATAAATGTTCAGTACTTTTGTAAAATAAGTATTAAATATTTGATCAATTTTCACCATAACATTGTCGCAACTTACCGAAAATAACGACATGCATCACAATGACGACAATTTCAGCAAAGAAACACGCGTCCAAAACTGCCAGCAGCAAAAAGAGTACCACTTTAACAACGGTCAGTGCTAGAAACGGTTGACAGTAATACGGATTTTCCTGAGTGAGGAAAATGTTGGCAAAACATTTTAATTATTCGATAGTAAGGAAACTCACTTTGAATGAGCCATAAAATAGCAGACAGCACGAAAAAGCATGTAGTATGAGAAATAAGGCGGCCAAAAAATTGGCTAGATCTTTGCCTGTCATAAAGACAATGTAAACGACGCAGCCACCGATGTCCAATAAGAAATCGAATAAGGCAATCATTTGAACAGCCACCAGGAGGTTAATACAAAAGCAACAATACTTTAGATATATCATTTTGTTTGTTCTTTGCTGTAATTTGCAACAAAACGTATTAAATTCACCAATAAAATAAGTTGCGATAAATGCTGCCAAACTCAATTGGTTTTGTGAGTTCTTCCAAGCGTTTACACTTACGCTGTGCAATTTAGGCTGAGAATTTTAATTCGTAAATTTAAACTAACTCCTTGTTTTTTTTTTTAAATTCTTTGTTCTTAATAAACTTTATACATTTTGAAATTAAAATAAATGTAAATGTGTTTGTTTCTCTTATTTTACCTCCTAAATACAAACGTTTACAATAAACCATTAAGAACTGCATGAATACATTCAAAACACCAAATGAATTACTCATTCTCAAAACGAATGTTTCTTTTGTGAGAATGAGAATGAGTAATATATTTGCGACTGTATTGTCAAGTAGTGTACAGTATTCACACTGACATTGTACAGTAAACTTCAGGTACAATGATTTGATGTACATTATGGTGGGTAAAAAAAATTGTTTTTACTAAAATGCTTAATTGCTTTGTTTAAGTGTGAAAATACGCTCGTTAAGATTTAAGATTTTTATATTAATATTTAGATAATCCGCACCACGTTTTTCTATTTTCCATACGATTTCTATAGTAATATTAGGTTTTGTGCCTTCTTATTTTTATTAATTGAGAAACAACGTATAATATATTTCTCATATTTTTATTTCATAATAAATTTAGAGACTTCACATGATTTTCGATTTTACCATTGTTTAATTTAATAATAAAAATAAACGCAAATCCAAAAATATAAGCTTATTACTGTTGAAAAGGGAATGAATCGAGTATTGTATCTTTCAATATTATTTAGAGTTAAACTTACCTAGATTGAAAAGAATCCAAATTTTTCTAAAAGTCTCTGCAAAATCAACTATTATAATTACCAGGTAAGTCATCAAAACTATAATTTTGGCTATGCAGAATATCAGCCAAATAATGACTAATTTGGGATCGTCCTTAAAATATAATAGTGAAGTTAATACAAATCTGTTTTTTTGGTAATTACACTTACTTTTAAAACGGCAACAATAACAAAAACACAGGATATCACATGCAGCATGAAGAACATTGACCAAGAAAGACCTTCAATACTGTTGGGATCTGGAATGGGCATTAGCTTGGTATGCTTAGAATTTTGGAAATTTACTATTATTACCATTGGCGCCTCCGAAACGCACGCCTCCTAATATGCCTACGCCACAAATGAGGCTCAATGTGAAATCGCTTATGGCCACAATTAGAACACAGTGCTGCACTTCAATCGGACACTTTCTACACATTTTGGACAATAATGTTGAATTCAGGACTTATTTAATATAATTCAATATAACTTTATTTGAAAAGAAATACTTTGTTAACGATATTTAAGAAAATAATTTAAATCAAGTTGTAATTAATGAATTGTCAACAGGGATTGTCGCGAAGAAAGTTAGTGAGTTTGAGCAGAGCGGATTTAGAGTTTATATGTTAAGTCAGCTACATACCAGGCATATTGTTGGAAACATCATTTTAATTAAAATAAAATGAACAGATCAAACTAATTACTCCAACATTTTGTGGCATGTATGTGTAAAAAACATATGAAAAACCGAGCAATCAAATAATTACCAATTGGAAATTATTTTTATTATAATTTATTCATAATGATTTTTGATAGTAAAATATCGTTTCGTTTCGTCAATAATTGTACTAAATACAAATAATATTTACAAATGAGTCACTGTGTTGATTTGTGAATAAAGGACACCTAACTTAAAATTGCTCCAGCGTCCGCGGTGCCGGTGGTGCACCATATTCCTCAGCAGGCGTCGGAGGTGGGCCATATTGGGCGGCAGGTTTTTGTTGTTGCTTGTACTTGATGAAGTAAACCTCAGGTTTGCTGGGCTCTGTCGGCGCCGGTGATGGCAAAATCAATGGTTGTTGCTCCTCGGGTTTCTTAACGAGCACATAGACAAGAGTCTTGTGTTCGTCCTGTACGGGTGGCGGCAACACTTGACGCACTGGCGTTGGTGGGTTTGGTGCCTTAATGAAAATGATCTTGTAGTGCTTCTTTGGCACTGCTGTATTGATGGGCGCTGCCGCTGGGTATGCCTCTGGCTCTTCTGGTGGTACATGCACGTAAACATTCTTCGTGACGATCGCCTCTGCTACTGGTGGCGGTCCGTAGAAAGGCGCGGGTGGTCCGTACACGGGCAGTGGCTGTGCGGGTGGCTGTGTTGGTGGAGGGCCGTATTGTTGCTGAGGCGCTGGTGCTGGCGGTGGGCCGTATTCCTTTTGTGGCGCTGGTGGTGGTCCATAACGTGATTTAGGTGGTTCTGGTCGCACCAACGCAACGGCCAATGTGCAGGCGAAAATGAATAAAAATGATTTCATTTTGTTTTTTTTTTTAATTGACGCTTTCAGATTGCTTGCAAACTTATCTGTTTAACGATTCACACTCGAATGTCGCTTTCGTTCGGGTCAATTGTTCATTTTATACTTGGACAGAAGTCAAAAATGTATTTTTTTATTTATGGCATGCAATTTCGATACAATATTATTTCGACCGTTCGTACGTTGGCTCGTTTGTTTGGTTAAGTTTTTGCATAATATTTTGATAGCCACTGCGCTTGATTGCTTCCCAATCCGTCGTCGGCCACTCGTTGCCGCCGTACGCATGCGCTTTGCATACCCAATTAGGTGGCCGACGCGCCTCGCTTCATTTCGATAATGAAAATGAAACCAAAATACTTACACATTTTCATTTTTATTATTGTGTATGTGCTGTGAACAGTTTCAGATGACTTCATGCAATTTGCACGTCTGCCCAAAAGTGCCTCCCTTTCACGCCCGCCGTCATTTGTGCATGTTTATGTTTTCGTTCCGTTTTTGGACTTCCCGGCATTTTGGCCCTATTTGCCAAAAAATGTGCTTGCTTCGATTACGTCGTTGGAGTTAACATTTTATTGTAATTGCTTATATAATGTTTTATTGAGGTCTACAGTACCGTTAGCATGTACGGTGGTCATGGTTGTTATACGTTGTATCAAAAATAATTTTTGATTGGTGAAATGCCTGAAATTTTATATGAGTTTGTAGTTTCTTTGTGTTTTATTTAGTGGGTGGATTTAAAATCATTAGTATTTATTAAGATAACAAATAGCTTGGTTGCTATACGTTTAGTTAGAAAAACGAAATGTAAAAAAAAATATATTTGAAAAATTGCAACTTTTGATTTTAAATGATACAAAATAAGATTTCTTGAGATTAAGATGCAAATAATACAGATTAATGTGGTATGTTTGAAATATATCTCTGGACCGTATTTCGATTAAAGGGGTATATAGAGAAGCCAATTTAAATATCCCATTCTATAGGAACTCGTTTGAGTGTTCAAAATTGAGAGTCTAAAGGATTTATTTTCCTAACCTAAAAACTACCATATCGCATGTTTTAACCCCTACTATTTTTTTTACCGTTTTATCATATTCCATATTGAGAACTTTTCCAACACACCATATGTGGACATTACTCACCTAACTAACTTTGAAGTCATTACAACATTTTTGATTGGGCCATTGTACCCAAAAATAAAATAATTAAGCCTGTGAGCCATTCTACGCACGTACTTTAATTTTTTATTACAAACAACATTTTTGTGTCTTCGACGTTTTACTTTTATTTTGTCATTATTTTTGGTTTTGTTTTTTTTTCTTGCGTTGTAACATAATTAAATGCAACATTAAAGGCCTTATTTGGGTTAGGGTCAGATATTTTACAAAGAGTTATGGACATGTTCATGAAGGAAAGAAGAATTAAATTAGTAGATTTGATTTTTGTTTCAATATTTATTTATTTCAGTAAATTGTTCACAACAGCTAAAACTAAAGTTTTGAATGCTTCCATTTTTCATATTGAAATATTTTATGGCTTAGACATCATATAATCGTATAAGTGATATTGTTTTGTTTAAGTTGATTCTTTGAATAAATTTAGACACCAAATTATGCACACGACCAATTCTAGGATGCTGTAATATCTTGATAAACTTTTGTGATAACTATTTTTATTTGGTTATTCTTTTGTATTATTTTTATGTTCATAAATAGTTATTTATTTTATTTTTATATTAAATATATACGTCTTTAAACTCAGTTCTTTGCGCATTTAAGTGCTGGTATTCATATTAAAGTTATCTGAATGTCATAGAACGACATGCTTACACGATTTTGAGGAACTTACGTGTGTGTAAACATGAGTATAGTATCAAAAAAAAAAAAAAATATATATATAGTTTTATAAATATTATAATTTGTATAAAAAAAATTAAACTGTATTAAATTAGAATTCGGATCGAATACCATCTCAAAATTATTATTCAGTTGAGCAATTTTTAAAGTAGAATTTCTCATAATTTTAATCTGCGAAAAAATATCGGAGACTAAGAAGTAAATATTTGAATAGAATTTATAAGATTCAAAAGTAAAAAAAAAACCTTGTTGACCTTGGCGTGTAATTGTTAAGTTTTTTTTTTTTGATTGATTTGTTAAAGTATTTGCAAATGTTTTTGTTGAAAACAAACAAATTAGAATTTTGAAATTGTGGCGTATTAAGAGCTTTTCAATATTTTTCATTATCTAAGGTTAACTGTTTCGTAAATCTTGACATCTGTTATAATATGAAAGGATGTTTCATACTCAAGTACTTTTTGCTAAACTGAAGAGTTCAACGATTGTAAGACCTTCAGTATGTGGAGAAACTAATTAAATTAAACACCTTAAAATAACCAAGATTTTCAAGGCAAACCATCTAGGTTAAGTGTCAGCTACAATTTGTAACAAATCAAATGTTGTCACTATGAATGGTTGTGTTACATATGTTAAACAACAACATCAATTACTACTTTAAATCTCACAGGGTTACACACAATTAGAAGATTAAGAAATATAACGATAAAATGCCTTATGAAATTGAATTCTGTTCACTCTCATCACGTGCCGCGTACAAACGTTGATCACGTGCATCAAGTGCCGTCCAGACAAGTAACGGCACGCAGCCTAAGACCATGCAAGTACCCATGCAGTAAAAACAGATCTCATAACTGCCGGATAGATCACGCAATAGACCGGCCAATGGTGGCACCGATATCGCGCCAATACTCTGAAACATGCGCATTAAACCATAACTGGAGCTAATGCGATCGGTTCCAAAGATATCAGCGAGCAGCACGGGCATCAAGACATACCAACTACCCAGGCAGAGACCGTATAAGCCAGCAGAGGAACCAACAAGGATCAACGTATTTGCAGAAGGTATAGTGAGCACGGCAATGCCAGCGCCAAGTATGCTGAAACAGACAGAAAAAAAGTTTTAGTAGAATAAGTTAAGTTGACAGAAATTCTTATGAGCTTATGACCTACCAAATCATGTATGTCTTTTTGCGATCAAATAGATGTAAATCTGAGAGATATCCAAGGCCTAATCGGCCGAACAAATCAAGAGCAGCGCTAACTGCGACCAAGTAACCAGCTTCGCTTTTGTTGTAACCTGAAGAAAGATAATTAAATTTATAATTATTAAAATGAGAAAGGTCACTAAGCCATTTTCTTCTACCTATTGAGATGACATGTGCTGGCAAATAGTACAACATGTAGGGACAACCCACAGACATGAGGGTAACCGACAAGCACATCAGTATGAATGTTGGATCTTTGAGTAGGCTTAAATCCAAATAGAGTTGAATGCGCTCGCAGCATGTACGTGGCACTTTATCTTCATCATCATCACCGTCAACACCAGGCTCGCCGCCCATGCCGGGCGCTGAACCACAAAAACTTCCCATTTCTTGACGTTTCAACTCGCTGAGATTGCTCACTGGTGTCGGTATTTCCATACTTTTGCTGAGACCGCGTGTCACAACGGTTGGTGGCGAGAGCGGCTTCTCAAGATGTGCTTGAATCTTTGAGATAATTTCATCGTTACCGAAGACATTTCGACGTCGACGGCTACCGCGATTTGAATCACTGCCAGATGTTTTACGGTAGACCCAAGTAGAATCGGTGCTTAGATCCTCAACGGAGTGAAGGATGCCTGAGCTGCGTACTTTTTTCATTGGCTTTATAAATGTCGTTTCGCCGACCATGTCCTTAACCTCATCGTCGCTTTCCTCTGCCGATTTCTCGTTAACTAAACACACAATTGTTATTAATCAAGTTTTAAGGAAAGATCACTCAAAATATACCTGCTGCTTGCTGCTTGCATGTATAGTAATCGTTCAAACGGTTCTTGGATTCTTCGAGAAACAAATGCTCGATATATTTACTATTGAGGCCGTCCTCACATGTCTCCAAATAAGTTGACGTTGTCAGCATTCCTGTAGTGCTCGGATTGACATCGTTGAGCGGTTTTGCCGCATCGTCATCGTCCTTCAACGGATCATTAGCTTGGGACTCAATGGGCCTGTAGAGCGTTGCCGACACGCAGACATGCAACATGCAGCCACCGAGTATTAAAAGTGTGCCATGAAAGCCAAAGTTCTCAGCTAGATGCTTAATCAGCACGGGTAAGATGAAACTACCGGCTGCGGTGCCGGACACACAAATACCATTGGCAAGCGCGCGATGCTTATCAAAGTACTGTGAGACAATTACAATGCCTGGTGTCGTGGAGAGTCCCCCTCCGATGCCTGCATGTCGATAAAGACGAATTTAATTTGTGCATATCATTGATGGTTATTTAAAGCACACTCACCTGTTAGTATGCCAAAGGTGAAAAGCAAATGCAGTAGACTTGTGGCAAAGTAACTGAGTGTCATGCCCAATGCACAGAAGAGTCCGCCAATAAAGACAACCGTGCGACAGGAGAAACGCTGACAGAGGGCGCTGGAGAGTGGTGCTAGTGCCAAGCAGAGCGCAGAGAGTATCGCCGGTATCCAGGAAGCAACCGTTGCCGTCGAAGAAGGAAACGTTTCCATTATTTCGACATACAGCACACCATATGATTTGACAAGGCCAGCGACCCAAAATTGTACGGAGAAAGCGCCAAAGACAATGAACCAACCGTAACCACCATCCGGTGGCTCAGCGGCCTCCGAGCTGCGCGACGAGGCAGCGCTTGTTTGACGTGATCCATTGCCTGTTTGTGCTCTCAACTTACTGTTGCGACTCTGCTCTGCGGACTTTTTTCCACTGCCGGCGGTGCCAGAACTGTTTTGGCCGCGTTTGCCTGACTTCTTGTTGTTGCCATTGCGCAACTCACGCGATTTGGCAATTAACGGTCGCGCTGTAATGCTCGAAACGGTCAACAGGTTCTCATTGTCATCCTCTTCGATTTCGGAGATTTGATGTTCCAGCAGACTCGCGTGCAGTGTGCGACACGGTGGCGCGAGTGAGCCGATGGCGGGACTGTAGGGTGCGTCGATGGTGAGTGTGACAGGTCGACGCTGATGTTGCGGTGTGACGTCGGTGCTGGTACCGGTGCCGGCAACAGTTGCCGCCGAGTTGATAATAGCGTTGGGCATGCTGGCTGCCGTTGAATTGCTGGCTGCTCCAATTGCTGTTGTTTCGATAGCGCTGCCGCCGATCGTTGAACCCAAACCTGGTTGCAGTCCAAATCCCAAGCCAAGACCAAGACCAAGTCCGCCAGCGACGCCGAGACTGGCAACATTGGCGAGCATATCGCCATGATTGAGCGCTTCGATCTTCTTGACATCGAGCTCGGCAAGCGGCATTTGCGGCGCTGATACGACTGAGAAGAGTGAGCCGCTTGATTGCTGGCACTCGGTGAGTATGGAAGGCGGCGCGGGCTGCGAGCTGGCGATGATGTCCGTATTGCCGTTCTGTCCAACTTGGCCGTCGTGGTTGTGCTCGCGCATGAATTGCTCATCCGCCTGATATGTGCGAATGAGCCCTCCCGACTCGTACTGGATTCGACTAACTGGGTCCGGTTCACTCGCGCAGTAAATCGAACCCCTTGAATCCTGAAATGGAATATGTGCAAAATTGTTAAGAAAGCTTAGAGAAAGAAGCTCATTAAAATGAATTACTAGAAGGGCGTACCAGGTACATTGTAATATTTATTAAGTTTGTTAAAAAGACATAAATCGAAATTATACAACGAACTGTTGACAAATTAACCCGCCTTAGGACATTGCCGAACGTTAGCGTCATCGCCGGCAAAGCAACAATTTGGAAAACATTTAAGCCAACAAATTTGTGCAAATACAATTAAATTGCAGGCGTCACGCAAGCCTGTATGCAGCCACGACATCGCCACGCTTCAAGGCCATAGTTTTGCGTTCGTTCTTCTTCGCCTTAAAGTATGCAACAAAATATTTTAATTTACTCGCTTAAGTACAATTGTACGAAGCGTGCTACATACAAAATATCCCATTCATGTCAGTTTGCTCAATTTTGTTGCACAATTCGTGCTGTTCATCTTGGGTTTTCTTTGTTTAGTTAAAAAGTAAAGAAAGCAATTTAAACACAAATTGTTAAATCGATGCACATTCGAGAAGAGTCTTTCGGCGAGTGGGTAACTGCCAATCGTGATAGCATCACTGACGTCGCCGGTTATTTTCCACTCTTTTGTACAAACTTCAAGCTGCCGGGGGTAGTTTTTTTATGTAGTAAATGAAGAGGAGAAATCATCTTGTTTACTTGAACCCACGCAGAAATAATGAATATAATTTTGTGACAATTCATGTAGGTGAACACGACATAAAGAATGTAGTGGAAAGTTTTTACGGAGTATAAAGTATAACACAATTCGATAGCCTGTGTACATTGGATTATTGCATAAGTCATACTTTCAAAAGATGTCTTTACACATATGAATTTCAATTTCATCATTAAAGGACATGAAGGTCATGACTACGTCGTCAAAGTCAATAAACAAGACGTTGTAAGTTGATTAAATAGCAAACAGAGCCTTAAGTCAATCACTGTCAATGCGTTGTCAGAAAGTTGTTTTTAATGAACTCAACTCAACATCTTCGAACGATTGCAATAACGCAAGGATACGCATGTACGTGTGTCTGTTGGGTAACCTTGAAATGTTTCGGAAATGAAAATATTGAAAGACGCCCACGCGCCAAAGCGAAAGTTGTTAGTTGTTTGCATTATTATTGTTGTCGTTTTTAATCCGACATTGTTGCCAACTTAAATGTAATTTATGTTGACAGCAAAAGCTTACACTACTTGTGCTGAGTTTCTGGCGGCCAAATCAGACGGAAGGTTTCACTGTTCCATCGTCGTTGTTATTGTTGTTGTTGTTGCTGTACGCTTTTCTCTGACATTTAGCAAGGTCATGTGCACACATTTATTGTTGCTGTTGTTGTTGTTGCAGAAGAAGTGAGAGAGCATTGTACAATGCTATGTTAAAAAGGTTTTCATGTTCCGCCTGTTCTATGAGTCAACACAGTTGTGTGCTAAATGTTTATGTTACGTATACGTCATGTAAATTTTAATAAAATGTGTTTAAAAAGTTTAAATTGTTTCGTTTAATGTTCGTTCGCACACTTGACTGCCCTATTTACGCATCTGTCTTATACGCTCTTCAACCTGCTTGCATACTCTTTTGCCGGCTTCCGCACATTATACTGCGCATATTCACCATTTGATTTTTGCAGTCTCAGTTCTCAGTACACTAACACACACACACACACGACAGCCTATCTCACAAGAAATT
This sequence comes from Phortica magna, assembly GCA_037044515.1. Taxonomy (NCBI): domain Eukaryota; kingdom Metazoa; phylum Arthropoda; class Insecta; order Diptera; family Drosophilidae; genus Phortica; species Phortica magna. The sequence goes on from JBAMBP010002702.1 coordinate 59,079, forward strand.
GGTGTTGAGGTAGGATGATGTTTGACTTTGTTTTGCGGTTGCCGTTGCGGAAAATAAATGCGATTCTTGACCTTAAGCGTCAGTATTTTCCAGTGGTGTTGTTGCCTTGTATGCGTGATTATGCACTTTTCATGTTATTTATTGTTTGCTTAGAGTGTTTGGTCATTTGTGGGTGTGTGCTCGTCACGCCTTTGTCTCTGTTTGTTTTCCTTAAAATACTGACAGTTGTAATTATTTGCAATGTCTTTGTTATGTCTTTGTGTTTTTTAGACTGTGTCTAGTTGTACGACTAAATACCGTTGCAAATGAAAATTTCTTTGTTTAACTCATTCACTAACAACGTAACTAATCCTCATTGTAAATCTGTGGCTAAAAATTTTGCGTTAGTAAGTTATTTGGTTATGCAATGCAGATTCAATATCTGAGAGCTAAACCATAAATTGGACACTTTCGGTTTTTTCTATTTTTATTTGGACCAAAAATTAAAACATGTGCTTTTTTGTTGATTGTTTAACAAACTCAACATGATATTATTAAAGAAGCCGTACTATAGCGCGTGATTGCGCAGTTTATATACATGGTGCAATCCCAATTAAGTTGCTGTTTGTTGTAAATAATTGAATGGTTTGTATGACTCACCTGTAAATTCCATTGACGTTGTAACGATGACATCCTTTACTACTACTATGAAACGTAAAACGCTTTTGATGTTTTTGCTGTTGTCCTTGTTGTTGTTGTTGTCGTTGGAAACCTAAATGCATTGGTTTGAATCTGCTTTTTTTGCGTTGACACGTAAAACGAAAGCAAAGCGCTGTCGATGTCAACGTCAACGTCGACGTCGATTGCGATGTAATTTTAAAGCGCTTCAAAGCGATGAGACCAGCAGGCGACTTGTGCACTTGTGTCGTTGCCGACCGTTGGCACCGACCGAAATGTGTGATTTGATGCACGCTGTATAAATACTCCACTTGACGACTTTTGCTTGATTTGGCACTTTTATAATAATTATTTTATTGAAATCGATGCAATAACTCTAAAGAAAATTACGCCGTTTATCCGTTAAATGTTGGCGTTGTTTTTTTAACGTCTTGGCTTTTAAGACATTTTGTAGAACCTTCGAAGTTATTTTTTTAACTGTTATTGTTAAAATAATTTCTGGGTTATTGGGTCAAAAAGCGTGCAGGCTTTTCCGATTTTTTTGCCGTTTTCGTAGCAGTATTTTCTGCCCCTTTTTTTATTAATTTGCGTGTTGTCCTTGTTGCCTTATGTCGTATACTGAAAAGAGCAGTTACAACACTTGTGACACTTCCGTATGCCTCTTGATTCTCTTTCTGTGCTTGTTCCGGTTTTGCCCAACTGCAACTGACACATCCACGCACACAGCTGCACTTTATTTCAGTAAATGTGTGTGTAACTGTGTGACTTTACACGTGTGTGTGTGTGTGTCTTTTAAAATTTTATGTTACAAATCGATAATAGGATTTTGTTACTCTTTAAAATATGTGCCTGTCTTACATTCAACTCGTATTTGTGGAATGTTGATTATTATTTCTAATTCACTTCTTGTGCTTTGCTCGTCAGCTTTATTCGTTTTTACAATTTGCTACGCCCTTACGCCCAAAAATGGGCAAATGTGGCTGCAAAAATTTGTAAAAATCTTAGAATATGTGTTATTTATCACTTGTTAAATGCACTTTTTATGCGTAGTTTTCCCTTTTATTTGCAGTCGATTGTTATTTCTTTAAAAACAAACTTTATAGAATTGGTAATTTTCTTTTCTTGATAAATGAAATTTGGTCTTGCTCTTGTGTAATTGCTGACTTCTTGATTACTTTTTATCTCTTGGGAAATTGAACTTGGTTTTCTTCTTGCAAGTTGTCTGCACTTTATGACGTTCGACGCTCAACTGTGGCGAGTATGGTGACCCGTGTCCTTTTTGTAACTATATTTCTCACCACGGCCGAGTTACAAGCGTGAGCGGCAACGTTTGCTGCGCACATGCGCGAACATTTTGTTTATTCTTTGTTTTGCTACGATTGTTTAATATTTTTGCTTTGGTTGCCATTTTCTTTACAAAGATCTCACGTGCGTCTTGTTTCAAATTCAGGACAGTTAAATTGTAAAACAAATAAGTATTTGAATTTAACATTGAACATTTTTAGTTAACGTACAATTAGTTAGGGTGGGAGTGTTTAAAATACTACGCTTAGGCAAATTTGGTAACTTTTCTTATAAAAATGTTGTCACCAAGGGGGAAGGGGATTAAAAAGTGTCAAAAATCGGTCACGTAATTTGGGTACTTTCCCTTAGTTGCCGCAATGAGAATTTTAAGATTTCAGCTTGTTGCTTAACCCAGTCGCCGCTCAAGAGCAATTCAAACGTAACTGTCCGTTGCGTTGTAAGTAGCAAATTAGATACGCCAATGTTGTGTTGCGATACACGTTGCGATAAGCGAAAGCAGGCCGTGTCAGTTATGAAAGAAGAAGATCGGTTGCCCTATGCAAAGTCATAAAATGCTAGCTGCGCACATGTTACTGATAACATGATACATGATATAAGCCATATCAACATTAAGACGACAGAAAGTGCCAGCTGCACCTATGTTTTGCTTTAATACTACGAGCGTTGTGCCATTTCAGCATTCATTTGTCGAAATAAGGGGCTTTGTGGGGCTTGAAGAAGAAGGAGGCCAGCTAACTGGGAAATGAATACAAGTTTGTAAACTTTGTGGAGAAAAACAATCATGGGGAGGCAGCACTGCGCGCAAGCCTTGACAGCTGATTCCAGAGTTTGAATAAAAAATGTATTTTGTCAATACATAAATAAATAAGTGAAAATAAAGTTAGAACTATTTCGAGCGTACCTACAAAAATGGAAACGTAGTGTGATAGTTTTAAAACAGAGTTCAATACTAAACAGAAATTGAGAAGAAGAATCGCTTTCGATGGAGACATACGTATTTTTTGTGGTACTAACTTTGATTCATGGCGTGCTTTATTTTTTTGACCGGTTCTTTAAGGTGATATTGTGCGATCATACGTGTTATTTATGTTTAATAACGCTGTCTTACTTTCTTCCTACGTTTAGAGCTGCATGCATTATCCGTACGATGCATTTTTACGCAACACCGGCTTCACAGTTGGTTTAATGACTCTAAATTGGCGCACGACAGCGTTTAATCGTTGGCTGCTTCGTTGGGCTTCTGCTTCACACAGCTGCATTCGTAACTTTCTTGTCAAAAGCTTCACTGTTGGTGTGCTCTTTACATTTCTCCTGCTGCCAGTGGGTATTATAGTTCTAATAATAACCATCTTTGGCCGTAGTAGTGAGGCTGGGACAGCAAAACACAGTGCTTCACTGCTCGAACGGGGCAATGTACAATCGGAGAAACCCATTCAAATGGAAATATTATTGCCTGGCGTGAATATGCCTTTTCAGGAGGTTGGTTACTACGTAGCGACATTGGTGATTTCGACGGTTCTGCATGAATTGGGACATGCCTTGGCTGCAATTATGGAAGATGTACCGGTGACAGCTTTTGGTTTTAAGGTTGGTATTGGTGAAGATATTAAAATTTGTTACTAATATAAAAAACTTCTTTCAGATTTTCTATTGTATACCACTGGCATACACAGAAATGTCAGTAGAGCATATAAACCAACTTAAATGGTTCCGAAAATTGCGTATACTCTGCGGAGGCCTTTGGCATAATTTCCTTTTTGGCTCGCTTTGCTATCTGCTTATTGCAATGCTAGGCGCAACAACATCACCTTTCTACGCATACAATGAACATGTTATTATTACAGAAATCTCAAATAAGTCTCCGCTACGTACAAAACTGCCCGGAGATCGTGGTCTACAGCTAGATAATGTGATTACGCAAATCAATGATTGTCATGTACAAAGTAAGGAAACGTGGCATAGTTGCCTTTCGAACGGATTACTGAACCGGCCTGGATTTTGCATTAGTTCTGACTTTATTCGCCTAAACGATGAGAGCATCGACATCTCACACCACAGCGCCGATGGCACATTGCAGTGTTGTGATGAAAACAATCGAAAACTGTTATGCTTCGAATACATCGAAGACTTTAGTAACGATGCGCCGGTGGAGATACCACAACATGTTTGTCTCGATGTACGACGCACCATTGAAGATTCGCATGACTTTTGTGGCGCTGGGACGTGTACCCAAGGTTTTTGTTTACGGCCACTAATGCGAAATTCTACAACAATACTTACCTTTAAGCGTCAAACTTTAACAGGGACGCCACTGTCCGATGTTATCTATATCGGTCATCCCACGGATGTGACACGTACTGTACGAATTTCGCCGTTCGTGCCAAAACAACGAATCCTCTCCTCGTATTGGCCAGACGCTTATGCTCTGCTGCTCAAATATAGTGTAGTCTTCAGTTTCGGTCTGGCATTGTTCAATGCAATTCCATGCTTCGGGTTTGATGGCTATCATATTACCTCAACAATTATACACAGTTTTCTAGTCAAACGCGTAGTGGATCGCGCTAAGCGTGAATTTATCGCATTTATTATTACAGGCGTTGGCACGCTTCTCTTTGGCTTGGCAATGTTGCGTATTTTCTGGCTGAGCGCAGTGAGGCATATATTTTGGGGATAAATTGACTTCTATACTGATTTTAAACACACAATCAAACACAACGCACGACGTTTAACGTCGGCTTCTACTTAGGCTGAATTTTGTTAGTGGCATTAACTAAATATAAATCAAAATAAGGAAACAATCGAAGACGAAAGAGTATAGTTAACAAATTTTGATATAAGCAAGGATGTCACGTTTTCAACACATGCACACATTTAATTGAAACGCGAAACACAAAAGCTTTGATAAAATTTTTATTTTATGTTAAAAATGGTTGTTATTTAATTTAATTTAATTAAATAAACGCTCTAATTAAATTTATTTAATAAAAAATGACTACTTATTTTCATCCACAATGATGCCGCTCAACTCTAGGCTTGTTTTTAGCTCTGTCAAACTGCGCCGTCCATGATTTATCAGCATTTTAATGGCGACTTCATCTGTTTGATTTCGGTTTGTTTGAAAGTCATGTCGCGCCCAGGTACGTAATTCGGCTTGATTACCTTTATCTGGTATTTTGCGAATGGTACGGAAAATGTCACGGTAGAGCTTAAGCACTTCTTGGCGCAGCATAAACTAATAGGAAAGACGAAGGAAGGTTTCGTTATATTGCATGAATGACTTTTGAAAAATATGCACCTGTTTAAGACTCAATGTCGATTTTGACAGCTTAGACATGCTTCCTTTTTGAGTTTCTTGCAATAAAATTATTTCATCTGTTATTTTTTCTATGTTTTTTTAAAAGATGCAGACTGGCTATGGGATAGCAAGTGGAAGCAGCTGATTCAGTGAACACATCATATGTTTAAACTACAAATAAATCCAATTACAAAACAAATTGGTGACCATTGAACGGTTATTAGTATGATCAGCTGTTTGAGCAGGTAATTCTTATCAGCTGTTTTCAAATTTAGAGTGCAGTTCGTTAACGCACTGTTTTATCTCACTGATTTATTACCTTCAACAAGCCACATGTCTCCTGTAAAATGAACTTCCATTGTGGCACTTTAAAGCTGAAATTTTCTTCGCGTGGTGAATAACGAAACAGTTAACTGTTAACGGCATTTTTAAGTTTTTTTCCGGATGGACATGTCCTTTTCAAATTATCGCAGCTAAAAATCTTATTACTGGAGTAATCTGTCCTTTTCCCAACTTCCTTATGTTTTTTAGTTTATTTATTTAATTTATTTCAAACACGTTGGCGTCTACCGAGAATAATATGTTTTAATAATAATAAAGATAGCAGAAGATAACTCGCTAAAATTCGGCAGGTCGAATTTTAAAGCGCTACCACTTTTTGTTAAATTGTTCCGATAAACCTTAACAAGTTGTTAGCTATGAACTCACCTATGTAGCAGTATATTCGCTCCAGACATGTGCGCATCCATAAGTTGCTATTTGTTTCAGTTTGTTGTTGAAAAAGCTGGCGTGGGATTTGTTTGGCGCATCTCGCGGTGGGTTCGCTGTGGACAAGAGCTACTCCCACTTAAGACGGTTAGTTTCTGCTTCTTTCTCGACCTTTTATTGTCATTATGCCACAAATTTAAATGCACACGCGAATTTAATGATAACTTTTGATTTAAAAAAAAATACAATGTCAAATGTCAGTATTAATAACTTTTATTACCATAAATCATAATTTAACGAAACATGCCTCGTCCATGAGTCATAAAAATAATGATTAGCTTCGACACTGCCTAATTTGCCGTGGTGTAACAACACATTATCTCAACAACTAAACCAACAAGTGGAGGAAGCAGTCATTTACATATTTATGGCTACCAACAATGTAGCACTAGATGCCTCAATGGACTCATCCAATTTGTTCAAATATTAATTTGTTACATTTTTTAACTTATACACAGTGAAAACCAGAAAGGTAATGATTGAATGATATTGTTGGAATGATAAATGTTATTGGCAACAATAAGTATATCCTGCTGCTGGATGAAACAATCAATAAATTGAAACAGAAAGTTCTCGGTAAGTCTATTCAGTCTGAGACTTTGTTACTCAACAACAATTTAAAAAAAATTGTAGTGTCACAGTATCATAACAAAAGTTTAAAAAATCCTTATGTTTGCATACAACACTTAACAACATATGCTATGCAGACTCGCGATTGTTTTTAGATAAGTCGTCTATGTTTGTATAGCAAGGTTGTGTATAACATTCAAAACGGCACTCTAAACGATAAAAGCTATATGATAAAATGTTATTATTTTTTCTTTATTAGTGCTCAAAAACAGAACAGAAAAAACTATCAAACATCCTCTGTACTTTCAATCCTGTTCCTTATCGAATTCTGTTTTAAATTATTGTTCGCCATTTACTTTATAAACCTCATCATCAACAGTGATGTCGAATTATGCACACCGTTACTTTCAATAAAATAAATTTAAGTAGTTACAAGAATTCTCATTACAAAGTGTCAATTGCTAACTGTTAGATTTGATAATCCTTTTTAAACTTATCGCAATGCTAAGATTGGCAAAAAATTATTTTAAGTCGCGAAATGTTTTAAATATTATCGCGTTGGATCAAAACATATTTAAAGAAAGAACATTCCCACAATTAAAAAAAAATTACAACAATTTCGTACTTAAGCTTTTTGATTATGTGTCAATTGGTTTTGTCATCGAAAGTGCAGCTGAGTCTTCGACAATCGCTTCTTATTGCTTTTATTGACGTATTGTTACGTAAAGAAATTAAGAAACCAACTGTACATTTGATTAGAAGCTTAAAACAGCGTTTGATGTTGGTGGCCGTGTTGCTTTTCTGCAAGCACAAAGTCTAACGGTAGGGAAAAGGTCTAGACTGAGAAATTTCAAATTATTATCACACTTCTAACAATCCAATACTCAAAGGAGACATCTCCGGCAGTATGACAAATCAATATAGGTGTTTGGAAAAAAAAATTAAAAACTTTGCAAAGTTTCTTTTTCTCTGACGAGCAAAACATTTGTTGGATACGTTTTGATCGAACTGAATTAGCACTAGTAACACAATATATTTGAAAATATAAACAGTAAGGGCGGTATAGTCGAGTGCACTCCATAAATAATACCCTGCGCACTTGGTCAGCTATATTATGCCCCAAATCTAAATGACATTTCTACTTCTGACATTACGCATTTATATTTTGTTGAAAACTTCTAGATAATCGTTACAAAAATTTGCAAATTATTGAAAATTACTTACTACGTTGAAAAAACATCAGTTAAATCGATGATAATCAACATTATTGTAACTAGACTCTGGATGAAGTACCAGTTAAAAAAATGGGAGGTGCCATGCCCGATAGCAATTATGTTTAACTTTGATGTTCGAGTTGACATAATTGTTTTTGTTTGCCATGCTTTTCTGCTGCAGCAATTCAAAATAATTTAATTAATTGCGTGTAACCAAAAAATAAATGATCTGCAAATAAAAATTATTGCATACAATTTATTTTTAAATATGTGAAAATTGAAAAACAAAAAAAAAATGTAAAAAAAAGCAAATGTCATACGACAACTCAAAGCAGACATAATATGCCACATCAAAAAGCAATGCACTCAAAGATTCATTTTCAAAAATTGTATTCAAATATGCTGCAAAGAAATTTAAAATGCCAAAAAGATATTCGTTTAAAGCGAAAGATTTTCTGATTTTCCAATGCCATGAAATTGTCTTTCAAAAGAGAGAAAATAGCGAGAATGGTGAGACAAAAGACAACCAAAGCAATGCATGCTGACTAATAACGGCTGTCAAAGTAAGACAAGTTTCAAAAACCTTTCGAAAGTTCGCTCCTTGCACTGACTGGCGGCACCAAGAAGATATATGTACATAAGTCATCAATAACCAATGCCAATTGGTGCAGAAGGTATTAAAATAATATTTTAATTATTTAAATGACTGTCAGGTGCGGGTGGTGCATAAAAAGTGTAGATGCACAATGAGTAAGGTAAAATTTGCTCGCGTCGTTTTGTTGCTCTCTTTTGTACGCAGAGATACTATTTGACTCTAATTAACATATGTTTAGTGAGGCGATATTGAAACATACGTCTTTTTTATTTTCAAACTTTTTTTATTTTCGGAATATTAATTTTATGTTTTATTATGTTTACTTATGTTGCAATCGCTTACATTGAGACGTAAACCAAATGTTTGTTAACGGAGAATAGAGGTTGTTTAACATAACTTCAACAATTCGCATATGCTTTTAGTGAGCAACTTGACTTAAGTTTTCATGTAATGCGAGCAGACTTAAGGCAACATTCAATAAAAAGCATCACGTTTTCTTAATGAAGCAAAATACTTAAAAAAGTTCTACCGCATATTTTATCAAAATGTTAAAAAAAAAAATCCATGAGCGTTCAAAGTTATTTCTGATAATCAATCGAATTGCAGTAGCAGTTTCTTGTTGCCACACTCGGCAATGCAGCCACCATGAGCAGCGAAATGTTTGCTTCAATCGTTCGTGAGTTGCAGACGCGTGCGGACGTGTTTAACTGCAGAGCAACGGACACAGCTGACAGAGAGCACAGCGCTGCGTATTAAAAAGTATTGAAAAACGGTTTTCGAAATTGAGCATTTTTCTGTTTATTTGATATGTTTTGTGCCATTTCGCACGGATGAATGAACGAGCAATTGAATATAAAGCAATGACGACAAACAAAAGTAGAAAACGAAAAAGTTCACAAGCAAGAATGCAGAATAAAAGTGAAAATTTCTAAAAAGCAACAACGACAACGACGCTGTAAAAGAAAAGTTTTCGAAATCATGTGAAAGCCAAGAGGAAATTCGATGCTATTTTTGGCTAATATTCACTTTGTTCAGGCAAAGCAAACACGAAATTGTGAAAAAGTAACAAAAAAGAAACAAAAAAGAAAAACAGTATACAAAATAAATACAATAAAATTAAATCGAAAAAAAAAATACAATATTTTTTTGTGATTTATTGCAATAAATTTCAAATGCAAAGTTTGACAAATTTGTGAACAACTTTTAAAAAAGAAAACAAAAGGAAAAACCAAAAACAAAGAACAAAATAAATATAAATAATTATAAAAAAAAAATAATAAAACGTAAGAAGATCAACGCATATTTTCATTCGTAACAAAGTTGTTGTTGTTGCTGTAATTAATTTGTATTTCATTGCGTTTTCATTGAGCGATGAAGAGACAAAGTTCAATGAGTTGAAACATGAATTGAACATAGAATAATAATAAGAAATTAAATCTTTTAAAATATTACACATTAATAGTTTGAAAAACTCAAATTTTAATTTAAAAATCATTTAAAAATTTGCTATTCCAATTTGTATCTTATACACGCTTAATTACAACTGAAATATTATTGAATATAACTGTAGCTCTTCATAACGGTTAGAGTAGCAAGCACCGTTAATTTTTTTATTTATGTGATACTATGTTTTCAAATAATTTACTTCGAACTTCAACATAACCAAAGCTCTCATATTCTTTTTTGATTTATTTATATAATTTTTCACATTTGAGTTTTTGAAAACTTTTGGTTTTGATAATGATAACGTTTTCATATTTTATTGCTGACAGCACAAAAATCGTGAACAGTTTTTCTCAATAGTAAGAGCAGACAAGATTCAATGAAGCGAAAACACAACAAAACAACAATAAAAAGTTGTATTTCAAATGTCTCCAAATGCCATCTGATGAACTCATTGAATTATTTAATACTTTGCGAAATTATGTTAAAATATGAAGAAAAAAAACAAAATACAATAATAAAATTAACGACATTCGTGGACATTTTTGTGGTCATTTACACAAACGAAACAAAATTTTAGATTATTTTTAAGACTTTTTTGGATTTCTTGGTTGTTTTTGTTTTCGGTTATTTGATATGTGGCAACAATTCGAGTGAAGTATTAAATTACAAGACCGACACCAAAGTACGCGCGAACACGTATAGAAACATCAACACACAGGCACGCACACATACGCACGCAGCGCAACGCACATAGATACAAAAGCGCGCGCGTGCATGTGTGTGTGTGTGTGTGTGTGTGTGTGTGTGTGTGTGTGTGTGTGCACGGCATACTCAGATACAAATCGCGCCAACAATCAGTTGGATGCGAAGCAGCAAACAAAACGTAGCCAAAATAAAAGATATAACAGCAACAACAACAAAAATAACAATAACAATAACAACGACAGCAAAATCAAAAGCAAAAGCAACAAAATGTAGACAAATAAAAGTTCTACGGAAACGAACAACAAACTTATAAGCAAGTGTGCTTGTGTGTGTGTGTGTGTGTGTGTGAAAAACAAGAAACGTAAATAAAATGTTCAATAAAATATTACAAAACTGCAATGAAAAGTGAAAATCAAACATTTCATAAAAAACGTATGAAATGAAATCAAATTCGTTAAATAAAATTAATTTGAACATATATGTTTGTATGTATGTGTGTATATAATATAATAAACTGCATCCAGCAGCGTTGGCGGAACCTTGCCGCATGCCAAGATACTTTCGTACAATTTGTATCTCTCAGATACATGACAAAAGGCGCGTTGCTATTTTTGTTCTTGTGTATGCGTTGCGTTATTGAACATTTTTACTTTTCATTTACATGTTGTTGTTTTTTCTTTTAATTCTTTATTTTTTTTTACTATATAAACATTTTGTACGTCGTCAACAGAACTTTTCATTTTCATCTCCTCACATAAAATTCGAATTTGATGCTGATCTTCGCCTCTCTGTTGTCTGCTCTCTGTTTATATCGCATTGATTGATCTTTGGCCGCATTGCCACAGACATGAACATGAGACTGAGCGAGCGCAATGTTGATGACGATATTGTTGATCTTCAGCAACGAACATACATGTGATGGATGCATCATGCATCATGCCTCAATTTTAAGCAAATTTCACTTAACTATGCATAATATTTTTAGTGCAACAAATACGATAAACAATTAACATTTAAACGAAAACATTGCAAGCAAACACAAACAAAGTGTATGAAAAGTGCTCAAACCGAACCGAATTATTAGCAGAGATACAACAAAAACACACAATATAATAATAAATAATAAAATATAATAATAAATATGTCCACGAAGACCTCACCCACAAACGTGCGTGATGGCAGCGGCGTGGTGGCGGCGACGACTGCGGGCGGCGTCGTGCAGATCAAGAAGGAGCTGCCAAGCGATGAAATCAAGGTAGGTGACCAAACCAAAATTGAACTCGAACCTTCTCTAACACTTTTCAGGCTCTGGTGAAACTATTCGAGCAAATGCTTCTATTCATCTTGCTCACTGCAAGTTTAATCTTATCAAATTTATAGTCGCATTTTGCTGAATGTCTTGAGTATTTATTAATCGTCTTATCTCAGTGTTATGTCTTTAAATATAAAAATGAAGAATTAAGCAATATAAGTGCCGTCTGTGCGTGGGTGTTATTCACCTTTGTTTTCAAAGATGCACAAAATAACAAACAATAAAATTGTGCGAAATATTTTCAAATAAAAACGAAAATGTATAATTTGAGCACAACGTTTATTAAATTGACTATGAAACAGCACACAAACATAAACACACACACACACACGCAAAAGCAACAAAAAAATGCATTCTTCTCATTTATATACATTTGCGTTTTATCCTCGTTATTGAATAAGTCTGTGGGCAAAGAAGTGAGAAAAGAAAAGAAAAAACTATTAATTATATTTCTTTGCACTAAAAATAAAATGTTTTATTTTACGCACGAACAAAAAACAAATTGTGTTTTCTCGAATGAAATCTCCTTCATGATGCGATGCGCATTGAAAGAGGCTTTTAACCAAGCGGGATCAATTAATGGGGAATCCCACTGTGATGGATAAAACAAACGATATCCACTGTTAATACAAGCCAACAAAACAACTTTCATGAAAATCGGTTAATAATTGCCGATGCGACCATCGAGGAGGTTTTTTAAAGTTTCTACGGGAGCGCTTATATCTTTGGAACTACTCAATATTGTTATAAATAATATTGGCTATAAACTTAAAAAACAAAAAACAACGAACCTGATATTATTTCAATTTCCAACAGTGGCATTCCTTAAGTAGATGCTTGGAACTTTGATTTGACTAAGAAGTGCTCCTGAAAAGTAGTAAACTCAACGCATTTGAACCAAATTGTTCATAGACGATAAATAAGTACAATGGAAGTGATTAAAAGATTGTTAGATGTATTTCTGATTTACGCTCAGTTTTTCATTCCTATTGCTATACAACGATAAATTAAGATTATGCTAATTAGAGTTATTTAGCGGCGATATTGACGATTAGTTTAACCGTTAGTTGCCCAGACGAGCTCAAAGTGTTGTGTAAACTGAAGTTTAAAGTGTAATTTTATATTGAAACATTTTTAATAATAATTTTCATGAACGAGTGAATTTTTCAATGCAAAGCCTGAAGCACAACAAACGACCCATTCTACGACTGTCTGCTTAAAACATAATCCAATCATGTGCTATCTCATTTCACTGCATTCGACATGTGTGTATCTAGCACTGACTAGTGTGTGAGGCAACTCTGAGAAAGTTTTGTTGCCAAACTACATATTATACATGAGTGAAATGAGTAAAATTAACTACTGACCTTTCAAGCTAAAATATGTAAAGTCCCCGCATTCGTTTGAGAGTCACGATGCCTTAGACAAATACTTATATAGAACTTATATGCAAGTACAACACAAGAGATATAAAAAGCACATATATAGATAGAAACGACTAGATTCAGATATAACTGTATAATTTGGGATCAACCTGAGGATTTGGTTGGCAATTAAGTTCAACAAAGCAAATGCAAATTTATGGTTAATTTATAATTTTATTAGCAAGACTTAAATTATTGTCTAAATTACGCAAACACTGATCCTGTTTCTATTTGTAGATGCCCTACAATCTTATCTAAGTTGCTACAAAAGATAATTGTTCATTGTTAATAGAAAACAACAACAGTTGTTCATATTTCGAAAATATATTACAGACTGGCCAAAATAGATTCAATGGATTTTCCTTTGGTTTCGGGCAGACAGACAGCAACAAAAACGGTGCCAGCAAAGCAACTGGCGCTGAACATGTACATGAGGCCATGCATGCCGAATGTGTCAATTATAAATGGCAGGGCCTGTGGTTGGAAGGATGTTAAAAATTACAGTTAAAGAACGCTTCTTTGCAGAATTGCGCTTACCATCATTAAGATGAACGACATAATCCAAAGAATCGTCATCAAAGTCATATTCGCCAAGTTGCGCACTTTCTGCGGCATGATTTCGGCGATGATCAGGAAAGGTAGCGTCATCAGGCCTAAGCAACCGAGCAAGATTAAAAACGAGAAGCTGGCAACAGGCACCCACGCAAACTCCTTCACATCTATGCCGTTAGAGGCCAAATGATTGTAGATGCCCAGCACGGCAAGCCCCAGACCGGTGCCAACCGTGGAGATCAACATTAGAATCTTACGACCGGCACGTTCCACCAACACAGTTGAGATATATGTGCCAACGATCTGGATAACGCCGACAACGATGGCGGCCAAGTTGGGTGACATGCTCGAACCAGACTGTGCGAATATTGAAGCGGTATGGTTGAGTATGACAAAGCAGCCGCAGAAATTATTGAGCATTATGAGTCCCAAGCCAATGTAGAACGCTTTAGCCAATGTGGGATCGCCTAGAATGCAAAATTCAGCCAAAAAAAATAGAGTGTGACTTTGACATGTTAGCTTACATAGATCACGCCACGTTGCCAAATAATCCTCATCAGTGCATTTTTCAACTGTTTGCTCCACGTTGCGCAGTTTTCTGAGCTCATGTTGCAGTTCCTCGCTGAGCTCCTTCGACGGGCGATAAAGTATGTTGCGGAAATAACGTAAGGCGTTTTCCGCTTCCTACAAAATATTTTTAAAAATCTTTAAGAAAAGCAACAAAACATGCTTGAGATGAGATACACCCACCTTGACTTTATTCTGTGTGACGAGATGATGCGGTGTCTCCGGTAAAAATGCAAAGCAGGCCAAAAATAATACTGGTATCGATAATGAAATCCAGGCAACGGTGATATAACTGTAATAATAACCGAGCACGAAGCCGAGCAGCATGCCCACAGTCAAGGCCAACGTCATAAAAGTGCCCAGAATGCCGCGTACGCTGTTGGAGGAACTCAAGATAGTTAGGACTTTCGGGATAGGAATCGAACGATCAATAAATCGTACCTGTCCTCGGCCAACTCTGCGATATACAGCGGCACAACAGCAAAGCAACCGCCGCCCGTAGTGCCACCAATGAATCGCGACGCGTACATGTGTAGGGGACTTTGTGCAAAGGGTATAATCAGCCAGCCAACCAATGAGGGCAGCGCCATCAGCAGCATACAACGCTTGCGTCCACCCTTATCCGCATACCAGGCAAAAAATAACGTACCAAAAATACCGCCTGCGCAAAACATGCCACCCATCCAGCCGATTTCCTCCTCGCTTAACGGCCCGGACGCTAAAGGACTGTCCACCGATTCCAATTCGAGTGAACTGGCCGACTGCCAGCCACAGAACGTGCCATACGATAAGGTCACTATATTCACTGTCGAACCAGCAAAATTATAATGAGTCGTTAAATTAGCAGACATTGCATACTAACCACATAGGCCAGCTAGATACTGGTATTTAACGCCCCCTTGGCTGGCACCCATTATCATTGCTCACGGTCTTAACTGAATGAACAACTTGTAAATCTGGAAAACTTTCACTGACCAAGTTCTAGCCATTCGGTCACCTGTAATACTGAACTTCTACTTACCACTCTGAGCGAGTTACTGATTCGGCCAGCACTTGTCTGACGGTTGAAAGCTTTTCTACTTGGCTAACGTCTAATCGACCTGGCTTTGAGTGTTTTTATTTTAACAACACTTCAACTAGACAGTTGACTTAGGGATCTATTATATCCGTCAACTATCTTTGTCAAGTTTGCTCTTTTTTATCTCTGTTATTTTAACCCTAACCAACTTCATCATTATCAGTATAAACAATCATCAGCATCAGTATCATCTTCAAAGGCGTACGAGTGTTGAATTCGATGGCGCTTCTGTTTGACGTTCGCGACAGATTAGAAGAAATGAGCGAATAAACATAACGGTAGCCAACGGAAATATTTAAGATCATATAATCATGTTTGTCGATAATAAAACAAAAAGCCTTAAGTAAAATAAGGCATTTTTTGTTGTTGGTGCTAAGACACGTAAAATTTTTTGTTTGTCAACTTTAGCTTGCTGTAGGAGCCTGAGATACATATGTATGTGTTGAGCCATAAATTCATTTTCTTATATTTGTGTAATTTTTAGCTAATCAAGTTGCTACTTTCGCGTTAAGCTGCTGTCACGTGCAGGGCTGACGAGTTTAATATCGGACAAATAACGGTCTCTTAATAATGGAACTCTTGCCAAAAAGAGTATATTATATATGTATATATATAACTTTGTTATGAAATGTACAACGCAAAAAAGTTGATAGTTCCGACTATATAAAGTATATATAGTCTTGATCGGCTCGACGAGACGAGTTCATATAGCCTTGTCCCTCTGTCTGCCTGTCTGTTTTAATGTGAACTCCTTCCAGAGTTTTAAAGTTACCAAAAAAAAAAATTAAATGCAGATAATGTTTTGCAGTCTGTATGTGAAAATCAGCTTAATCGGATTACTATTGCTTATAGCTGCCATAGGAAGGATCAGTCGAAAATGAGTATTTCGCTTGGAAAATTATGTCTTTTTGGAAATATCTACTTAATATTGTTTTGTTCTTGAATAGAAACAAACCAAACTTTTTATTAATGCTTGACTGTAATCCAAAGTTTTATAAGAATCAGACATGGTACCGCCTATACAGAGAAAGACTTATAAATATGATTTCTCTATAAGCAGACGAGGTAGAATGTTGCAAAATGTATTAAAGTATGGCTGCATTGCTTTCTTGAAGACAAATTAGAAAGCGGGCCCTTAAATCTTCAAAAACGTATATGATTCTTATTGGGAAATCGATAAAAATGATTTTTAGAGTATATAAGTAAAATAGCTCCCTTTCCGGTTACACCTTTAACTTTGGCATGAAATTTGCAACGCACAGAATGAAGCATCTTCAACTATGTATATACATAACGTATGTATATATTAATATACAATTTTTAATAAGTTCAATGAAATGATGTAATATGGAAATTAAAAAGTTAAAAACACGAGTCGGAAAGAATTCCACCCTTTACAGCCTGTCTTCTCGACAGTTCAGTCAATGTCCTTTCTTCTGCACATTGGTTGCCAATGTGAGTCAAATGAGTAATATTAATTTTATGCTTTATGCTAGCAACAACAACAACAACAGCAACAATGAGTACAACAAAAACAAATATTCTGAAAAAGAGACTTTTTATTATGTTTATCATTATTATAGTTGATGTTGTGTTGTTGTTGTTGTTGTTGTTGTTGTTGTTGCTGTGCTGTTGTTGGCTTTTTGCACGTGTAACTTGAGCAACAAACTGTAATTGTATCTACGCTGCGCAGCACTAAAAATTATAATAAAAACGAAAAACGAAAAACCAAACAAGCAACAACGATGAACGACAACGTCAGATAAGGAATCGCATGAAAATATTATAATGAATGATTCGTTGAGCGGATATGTTGGCAAAGGGGGTCAGCTGGAGTGCGGTAAATGTGGCATTTCGCGATTCGCGAATCGCTCATTGCATGGGCATCATTTTACAAAATGTATTTAATTCACTTTGCGTTTTAATGCGCTGAGTATCTGTGGAATGGTGCGTTGTGTGTGTGTGTGCGTTTCTGAGTAAGTGGATTTGTATGTTTTGCCACGAGTTTACTACCTGAGTTAATTTTATGAGTAAAAGTTTAAAGTATTTGCATTTGTTTACATATATTTTTTGATGCATTTTTTGCTTCGCAGTAAATATTTAAGGAATATTTTATTCAATTTTCAATTAATTAATTGTTGCTTGAGCGGATTTTTAGGCAAACTTTTGCAGAATCTCTGATTAAGGTCTGTGTGAGTAGGCTGTCAAGCAGCCAACGACTTATTGCACATTTCGATAATTACGATTTCGTGCAATATTTGTTACTACTTGAGTGACTAAGTGGCAGAACCAATGCCATGCTAAAGGCAGCCACTTGTGTAATAGAAGCTCAAAGCGTACAATGAGTATCGGCACGAGAGAGAGAGAGCGAAAGAGAGAGATGGAAAAAGAAGACAAACCGGCGACTGACGACAACATTGTGTGATATATGAGAAGGCCCTGCATTTAATACACGTCTTCAATTTCTCAAAGAAACCTAATAGAATAATGTAAAGTAGTCAACGACAGCAGCTGAGGCAGCGGCAGCGGCAGCGGTACTCAGCAACCAAGAGAGAACTCAATACGCTTTGTTGGGTGGTTATCAATGATGTTGCCGCTGCCGCTGCCGCTGACGCTGCCGCGACTCAAGTTCACCCTGAACCCAGTTGCGAAACGAGAACTGGAACTAAAACTAAACCGAACTAAAATAAACTGAATTTAACCAAAGTGTAGTGCGCAAGCTAAAGAGCACGAGAGAGAGAGAGGAAGAGAGCAATGGTGTGCCTTTGACTGGCAGCACTGGGTGGCAGCATTACCACCCCACACACACACACACACACACACACTCATAGCGATGTGTTAAAACCCCACACAATGTGTCTCGCTCTTACCAACTGCATCGTAGTATTTTGTCACAATACATATGTGCTCTGCTCTTTGTGTGTGTGTGTGTGTGTTTGTTTATATGAGTGTTTTGTATCGGAAGCGGGCGCGCATTGCAGCATGTGAGTTTTTGTTGTAATCGAATATCGATAGCTGAGGATTGAATAACGCGTCCTTCTTTACAATTCTTAAATGACAGAGGCTTGATTATCTGTGTTTGTGTGTATGTGTGTGTGTGTGTGTGAATGTATATTTTTTTGCAATTCAATATTTTATTTCATACTCAGCGATATCACATTAACTTCGTCGTCGCTCAGCTTGACGCGTTGCTCATTTAATACTTTAATTCCAATAAGATTCTCATGCATACAAACATATTTTTGTCACACTAATGACCTTTCGCCTACATCAAGGCTTAATCGACTTCTCATCATCATCATCATCATTATCAATATCGATGAGTTATTAATAATTTTGTGTCATTTTGTGCTTT
Source organism: Phortica magna (assembly GCA_037044515.1). Lineage (NCBI taxonomy): Eukaryota > Metazoa > Arthropoda > Insecta > Diptera > Drosophilidae > Phortica > Phortica magna. The sequence continues at coordinate 77,922 of JBAMBP010002702.1, forward strand.
TGAGTTTTTGCCGCTTTTTCACGCTTATCTTGGCTCAAACGTGCTGATTTACCTTCACTCTGCTCACAACTAATTCCTTTTGTATGCTGGTGTGTGTGTGAGTTTGTTTTCGTTGTGTTTGCTTATGTGTGTGTGTGTGCTATCATCCTTAAGGGTTTGGCACAAAGCGGAAACCTTGAAGCGTATCAAGTTACACCTTCGCCTGAGGAAAATATCGGCTTCGTCATCATCATCATCATTATCATCAGCAGCGTCGTGTGCCTCAAGGCGCGTTCATCTTGGCGTGTAATAATTATGAGTATACTTTTTTTGCTGTTAGTTCTTGTATTTTTTTTTTTTTTTGTTGTTGGATCACCTTTTTTTTCGTCAGTTTTTGAAGCTCCTCTCACAAGCGTAACTCATTTGGTAATTATTTTGACACGAGTTCGGGAATTCTTCATTTTTATTCTTGATAACAGTCGATTAACTTTCAAAGGAATGTATTAAAATAAAATTATTAAAAGGATTCAAAAGAAAGTTACAATATTAGAAATTATCAAAATACATCAATTGGATAAATCTTTATTATAATAATAATAATAATAATTTATTATAACAAAATGTTTGGAATTGAGATTTCGTATTTATATTCCCTAAGATATTCTAAAGCGTTCTTCAACATCTTGATGTAATATTTGAATATTGCATTGATTATTTGAAACTTTGATTTTGAAAACTTTGAGAGAAATTCATATTAGGCTGAGCGTTGAGATTCTGTTTCCAGACTTCATTGAAAGACTTATTTTTCTATCTCGATTAGTCTCACTAACATGCGAGCACACTATCGCACGCCACCACTGTCACAGCCATCTGCACCCCAACCACCCACTGGTATCTCTCGTTACCATTTTCAGGCAGTAATGTGCCAGTGCCATGCACTACACCACATCGTCTTACCCGGGCCGGGCCGGGCCGGGCCATCTGATATGCCTAGGTAAGACTATACTTTATTTCAAAGTTACAATACAACCACGATGTCGACAAAAACAGCAACAAAGATAACAACGACAGCGTCTAAGATAACTCAAGAAAAATTAGTTCTTGTACTAGGCAAGCACAGTGTTAAATCAACAGAGAGGACAACAAGGCACTGTGAAACACACGTTGAGCATGTAAAACGAGTGGGTGTGCGTGTGTGTGTGTCTGCTTTTTGTCCAAGCTTCATTTGTAAGATCTGCAGCGGCACCAACAATAACAGGCAGGCAGGCGGGCGGACATGTATCAGCAGTCAAGAATGTAACTGAGCACTATTGATGATGTCTGCTACACGGCCGGCAGGTGCAAAACTACAAAGTCAGCTTACTTGCTCATTCTAGCCGCTGCTGGGTGTACGACATGCCGCCCGCTCATCGCCGTCCCGCCTGACTTTTGTTACATAAAATATATTGGCAAAAGCTTCCTGCTTTTCTGTGCTGTTGAGTAGTGTTCTCATAGGTATTCTAGTCGAGTCACTTGCATAGCTCAAATTTATTTAATGTTAGTTTAATTTGAGATCTCTTGTTGCATCATTCTCGCTTTTTACCTTCGCTCATTCTGCTTTATGTGACGCGCTGACAGTTGTGCTCCCAAACAGGGTGCTTCGGTTTACTCTAACTAATGTTGTCATACCCTGCACTTACGTATAAATATGACAAGAGAAATTGATTGAACCCCGTCTGTCCAACCCTTGAAATTTGGAGGGTAGACTGATGAGGTTCGGCCGCAGATCAAGTTTGAATGGCTTTGTGCCACACCCCCTCCTTTCCGTCTAACCAGTACCGCCCACTTTTACAATTGGCTATGTCTCGAACACCAGAACCGTAAAAAATTTCTCCATTTCTTTAAAAACATGTGATTTATTTTAGCAAAACTATAAAAAATGGGTTACCATTGAAAATAACTGACAAAATGCTTGCAAGAGAAATAGTCCCCCTCTCTAGTTATATCGGAAATGTATGTATCAGTGTCGTAAGATAGATTTATTTAGCCATGTTCGTCTGTCTGTTTGTCCGTCAGCATAAGCGTGTCGATCTCTGAAGGTCTCCTTCGCAAGTCGATTCTGTTATGCATTAAGCAGATCAAGTTTACTTCGGCTTTCACCTCCGGTACTTAGTTTCGTTGTGAGGGGCAAATAAATGGAGCAACCACGGGTAGAAAATAACTGGAGCATACTGGAGCCATATAGTACAAATTTAAGACGCTTATATCTCTAGAAACATTTATCCTGAATGAAACTTTGCATGTAGATATGCTATTGGAATGGAGTATAATAAGATTCAATCACAAAATGGGTTGGGCCTTGCTCACATATAGCATAAATAGAAAAATGTACTATATCTGGAACCAATTGATCTAGAAGATTATAAATTGGTATTTATGACATTGAATGGAAAGTTAATCTGTTTTGATAGAAAAGTGGGCGGTGTAACGCCCTTTAACAGCCGTTACAAGTTGAAGGTACAGGGTATTTCGATGTTGAGTACTCTCGACTGCAATTCCTTGCTGGTTTTATCTTCTATTTGTGTGTGTGTTTTTTTTTTTTTGGTTTTCTGTAAAATTTAATATTCTATTCTACTTGTAATTTAATATCGTCGTTGTTATTAAAGTTGTACATGTTATTTGAGCTCTCCCTTTTTGACTCACTCACTCACTAACTCATTTACTTTGTCACTCACTGAGTTGCTCCCCATTGCCGCCATTCGTGGTTGCTTTTTATTGTTGTTACATTAGCTGCTGTTGTTGTTGTCGTTGTTGTTGTTGCTGTTGTTGTTGATATTGGGGCCATGAGTTAGTTAGTTGTACTTTGACTTTATTTTTATGTTATTGAATATCTTCACAACAGAACGCATAGTATTGGCAATCCGATATCATTTTATTGTGGTAGTTTGTGTGGAATTTGTTTTTCAGCTTCTATTCGAGTGCTAACAAAAACAAGGACATTTAATCTCTGTACAAATTTGACAATAACGCGCAAATAGTTTCACTTAATGAGGTCAAATGACAAAAAAAAAAACAAACCAAATTGCTCATGGTTTTTCATATAAAAAATTCAAAATCGATTTACTCTAGAAAACAAATTTAAGCTTTTAAATTATTACTGAGTTGCGATTTCCACGCTTTTGAAACAAGACTATCTTCCAAACATACGTAGAGAAAACAATTTTTATGTAACTTATGACTTATTGTAAACCTGGTAACGATTTGTGACTCAGTGTGACTGTTGTGAGATAAGAGTTCTAAAGCCTTAATTGTTGCCAAACATTGCATTTACATGTGTTCCTGCTATAATCAAAAACTATCTGCAAAAATCTGACTTTCCATTCCAGCATATTTTTTGATCAAAACTCGAAATTACTTTTACCAATTTTACTAATAAACAAACTCACACACACACACACATATTGCGTTGTTTCCGTTTCGGGAATGAGGAATGAGAAATGAGAAATGTTCGCGCCAAAAATGTAATTGAATACTCGATTCCCGATTGTGTACGCGGACGTCACATAATGAATGCCGAAATGCTTTCGAGGCATTCATTGTCGCTTGTGATGCCCAACATAAGCAAATTATGCACAAGTATACAATTTAAAGCAATTATAATCATTTGTTGTCGATCTGACAAACACACATGTGCCTTTTTAATTCATATACGAATTGATGTTGTTGTGTGTTGTTGTTGTTGTTTCTGTCGTATTTTGTTTTCCACAAAAGCTCAGTTTACAAAAACAGATCGAATTTAAATTTTATTCAGAATTCGTAATGATTTTTGCAACATGGTCAGAAAGCAAAACGAGTCGAACGAGCAACTCAAGTACACTGTGCAAAAATCTGCAAAGGGCGGCGTATTGAAGCTTCCTACATTCTAAAAATGAAAATTTAAACAATATTAATTTGGTATAAAGAAATTTTTAATTATTTCAAAGAAATGCAAAAACATTAAAACGGATAAAATTTAATATTTAATGTAATTTTTCAAAGGAAATATTAAGAATAACACAAAAAATAATAAATTATTAATTTGATTAACACACAAATAATTAATGCAAAATTAATAAACGCTAAAAATATTCTTACAGTGTACTTGAAGTTGAAAAGAATAAAATGTAAAAAAAAAAAAAAAACAATACAAAGATCGCAACAAATTGCCACAAACTTCTGTCCCCCCTTACAGAAATCGAAATAAATCGTATGAGTAATTTAGTATTCCAACGAATGCGATCCGTTTGAATAAGCGAATCGGAGGTTCATAGTAAGCGTAAGGCGTGTGAATGAGATAGCGCCAGCCGAGGACGACATACAGGGACGACAACGTCAAAGACGACAACGACTGCGACGACGACGACGACTTGGCAACCCGCGAAGACGACTTTGAATACGAGTATGAGAATTTCAGTGAAACTTGATATGTTTATGCATTTACTGGCGTTGCTTTTGAATTTGTTGCTGTTGTTAAATTTGTAAATTTGTTTGTTTGCTTGTGAGACGAAGACAGACGGCTTGCCAGACAGACAGACAGACATAAGACGATGCGACGGACATTGTTGATTATAGCCAACAGTTGAGCTCAATTCTGTCCGAAATATCATCAAAGCGCTTGCAACTCACTCACTCACTCAGTTATGCACTCAAAGTGGGAATTTATGTCGTGGTTGTGTACGTTGTCGTCTTGTCAGGTTCATGTGTGTGTGGCATCAATGCTGCAATGCTTTCGCTTCGCTTGTATGCTTGCAACAAAGTCATCTTGCTTGCTTTTAAAACAGTATCAAGTGCACAAAGTGAAAATGCAAATCACATACATACATGCAGACATGCACAGTCACACATGCATATATGTAAAGTATTGTATGACAATCCTTTAAGGATATTACATTGCACAACAACGAAAATTCATAATGAAGCATGTTGCATTTATTGAGTGTGCCTTGTAGTTGCTGTTGTTGTTGTGGCATGCCGCAGGAAAGCATATTTCACCAACTCCCAACTCCTTGGCTCTGCCCGATTGCAGCTCCTTTTGTCTGCGTGTAAACAGATATGCTTGGCTTGGCTTAGCTGGGCTCGGTCTTGACTCGCCTTAACTTAACTCAACTCAACTCAACTCAACTTCGCCCGTTTTGTCTTTGTCCATGCGACATTTTATCATCAAATGTGTCAAAGTTATCATGTTGCACATACATACATGCTTGCACATCCACTTACACACACAAACACCATGTGTACATTGTGGCCATGTCAGTCGCATGCTTGCATTCATATCTAAATATAAATCGTGATTTATGCTTTTGTCTTGCCATTCTTACAGGCTGCATAATTATTTGCCCCCACTCTGGCAGTGTGTGAGTTGAGCGACGTTGACTAGGTTGCGTGACTTTTGAGCTCATTAGTTCGATTTGAATATTTACAGATACTTTCTGTGCTTGAAATAAAAGTATTAAAACAAGTATTTCAAACAAAACCAAAAACTGAAATCGAATACGCTTTAATTAAAACGATATTTTATTTTTATTTATTTATTCTGTACATACATTTTTCATATTAATCGAATGCTAAGCGCTGTGAAGAGGCCACTAACACTTATCGACATCAGCTTAAAATAAAAAAAAAAACATTCTTTTGCATAATTATACCGCACAGGCAAACACGCGCGCTTGTGTGTGTGTGTCTGTCATTTAATACCACCGATGAAAACGCATGCTAGTCATAAATTAAATAAAGTGTTGCTAACTCACTCAGTCACTCACACGCTTGGTTTGCATTTAAGTCATAGTGTTGCTGTACACAACACACCGCTCAGCTTGGCTTCACTCCAATCCACACTATGCCACTCCACTCCAAGCCAAACTAAGCTTAGCTCAGTTTCGTTGTACAAAGTTGCCACCAGGCCTGAGCCTGTGACTGTGATAATAATCTTAAGACGCAATGAGCGTGTGAGTGAGTGAGAAGGTGAGCGTGCGAATGTTTGAAGAAACAAATGAGCATTGCAGCCGGCATACATGACGTATGCTTGACAAAGTAAGCAGGCAGGTAGACGGCGTATGTTGACGGCATTGTTGTTTGTTGTTCAGACTGAATGTCTGCTGCTGCTACCGCTGCTGCTGCTGTGAGTGTGCCAGCTGAGCGCAAGCACAGAAAACAAAAGCACACAGAGAGAATGAGAGAGTGATTGCTTGCGAGCACAACAGAGTTGAATTGATTGCGAGCGCGCGCGCCCATTTCGTACGGTATCGATTTCACATACTTTCAGGTGCGACCTCGTCATTTTCGAGCTGTTCCTTTCTCCCTCACGTCGCTTTGATTATTGAGTTTATTTTCGTGTGCGTTCCACACAGTGGCGTAACAATAGGGTGCCAGACTGCGCTAAATGCCACGGGCAACAGGCTCATGAGGAAAAGGGACGGAAAAATTAAATAGCGTGGCGAATTAGTCAAATCGAAATAACTTCATACGCATACACAATTGTCAACACTGAACGCATAGTGTAGTTACGCCACTGGTTTCACAGTCAGTTTAATTTTGTGCGATATATTCTCAAGCTGAGAAGGCTCAAGTTCACAACTGGCCCCGTCATTGCACCTCAACTCATCTCACTTCACCCCAACAAAGCTTTGGTAATCGTATTTCAAGAGCTTGTTTTTTTTTTATTTACCTTTAATTTATATTTTTATATCAAGTTTGTTTTTGTTTTATTTTGTATTTTGGAATTTGCATTTTACTTTTTTTTCGCTCGTTTGTTTTCGCTTTATGTTAATATCAATTTTCTGTTAATTTATGTTCGGTTTTTAATTTCTGATTTGTGCTCAGCCTCCGAAAAGTCTCCTTTTAAACATTATTATTTTTTTTTTATGTCCATGCCATTTCAGTTGCTTCAAACGACACTCACTTCAGTTGATTCAACTCTGCTCTGCTCAGCACAGCTCAGCTCGGCTCGGTTGGGTTCAGTTGGATTGCGAGCCGAGTTTTCAATCGAATCGATTCGAATTGTGTTGGTTTGAAATTCTAAACCATAATGCGTATGAAAATCAATTAATTAAAAAATGAAATGCTACGCTTGCATTCAATATTCATGCCAACCGTACTTCATTTGTTTTTCTGCTTGTCGTTGTCGATTACATCCCACCACGCCCCGCCCCGTCCATGTGCAAATGTGTGCTGTTTGAGCGAAAAGTTTGCATTGCATTCAGAAATTCATCATTAGTGCAGTCCTGGTTTAAACATGAGACTTGCTGATAATACCATGTTCTTTGGGTAGGAGTTGCTTGTGGGTATGTGCGTAACCTACAAAAACTACACAACATTTCATTCTTTGATTTGGCAAATTGGAAATTACAAAATGATACCTTCTGTTGAATATCGCATTTCTTTGGAAAATTCAAAACAACGAGGCATTTTTGAATTACAATAGAGCGAAGCTGCCATTATGCAATGTAAGCTTTAATTAATTTAATGTTGTAATAATTTTACACAAACTTTTGCATAAATACAAATTAACAGCTATCGGCTGAACTAAAGTAGCATGTTTAGTTACTTCATTTAGTTTATTAGTTATACTCGCAATTATTATAATAATGATGTGCGTTGGCGAGTTCCGAAAATTCAGAAGGTTCTAGGCAGTCAAGTATTACAGACTATAATACCTAGTCTAGACTGGAACATGTTTGAATGGGTTTTTTATATTTTTAGTTTTCAACCCACGCAACTTTCCAAAATAGACATATTCTCTCCTTCGAGCCGAGTTTACCGCAATTTCGGTTTCGCGCTTGAACCATGAACACATTACCGCAAACCCGCAAAGCACCCTTTTGGCCAGCAAAAACACAACACAACCAAAAGCACCAAAACAAAACCAAAAAGACTTGCTTAAATTTCATACAACAGCAATCAAGCGCTTCCAGTGCGCCCCTGGCTCGGCTCGGCTTGACTGACAGCATGGAAAAGCTGCCAACATGTGAGAACATGTGATACCGGCGGAGCGAGTAAGCAAGGGAAAGCTAAGTTCTTCGTCGATTGGTTGCTTGGACGGCGGGTAACTTGATTAAAACTGCAGATAAGTCATACCACAAAACAACAATAACAACAACAACAAGAGCGCAAGACGATGGCAGCTGCAATTGATTCCAATTACAATTAACATACATGACTCAAATTCACTTGAGCTAGGGGCGTGGCACGCAGGCGGTTGGGCGTACAGGAGAGGCACAGCCTCAGTTGTCGTGCTGTAAAATTTGTTATTATTCATTTCTGGAAAGTTGAAATATATTTTCGACTTGTTGTTCTTCTTCATAAATTTGTTGTTATTCTGGAGCTGTTCAAAAGATATCAAATGTCGGCATGCGGTTCCTTGAAGACTCTGATACGCTACGCAAGCGTTTGAGTATGTCTTTCGTCACTCAGTCAGTCAGTCACTCAGTCAGACAGTCAGTCAGTCATTTGGCCAGTCAATCAGTCAAGAAACGACAGTCTCTCCGATTATACAACACAAACATTTTTTCGGCGCATTCGAAACGGAAATTGTGTCAGCATTCAATAACAACAGAAATACAATAAAAAAGTTAGTGAAACTCTCTGCACGGCTCTTATTTCAGCTTGAGTGCTTTGGTTTCGTGTTGGTTAAGATCATTTCGTATACTCATTTCTATGGAATATCGACGCCTTGTCTTATCAACATTGTTTTTGTTTTGCTTGTGACTTATTCCAGGAATTCGCGCAGAACACGATGAATGAGCTTTTGGGCTGGTATGGTTTCGATGGCGTCGATCGTTTGGACTTAACTGCAAAGACTTCACGGCTTCTGCAGAGTGCTGCTGCGGCGGCTGCGGCTAGTCAGCAACATCAACAACACCATCATCATCAGCTGCAGCTGCAGCAACAACAAAACTTCGATAAGAAACGCAGCAGTCGCAGCCGCACAGCATCCTTGCTACAGCAACAGCAGGCACAACAGACGTCGACATCGTCGCTTAGTGGCGCTGATCCTCTACGAAGTATTGCCGCACACAACAACAACAATAATCGAAAAGGTGCCATTAACAGTAACAGTTATCGGGGCGGCAATGCTGGTGGCGCTATTGGCGGCAATGAGAGCACCACCTCGGATCACGATACACGCAGCTCGCGCGAGGACGACTCCAAGAGTCCACACTCAGTCGGCAAGACTGCAATTGAAGAGAAAATAGGTGAGTTTGCCACACAGTTTTTGTTCTATTTTCAATGATAATTTATACATTGAAGGAGTCTCTGGAACGGAGGCTTAAAGTACATTTTTATAACCTGAATATACAGTTATCAGGGTATATTGAGTTTATTTGTTTCAGACCATGTAGGAGCATGGCAAAATAAGTCGATCTAGCCATGTCTGTCCGTCTGTTTGGCTGTCCTCAGCAAAGGTTCTAAAGACTTGCAATTTGGAACATTCGTGTGATCATGCGGTACTTCAAGGTTGAAGGACTTTGTGCCACGTCCACGAAGTTAGACTACGTCCTAGTCTGCAGACCAATTAAATTTTTAGCAGTGAACTGAAACTTCTAATCGATTATTTTCAAGTCGAATACAAACCATTCTGTAAATAATATCCATTAAGGAACTTAACTTTCTTTAACTTTACTTTATCACTTTTCCTTTTTTTTTTTCTTAAAAGCATTTTCAGGGAAAAAATCGGATGAAATAATTAAATATTCGAGAAAGAAAAATAAAGTAATTTAAACCTTTTTGTGCTGTCGAACTTTGAAAACTTGTGCCTTGCCAAAACGGCAGTGGCAGCAGGCATGGTGGCTGAATTCACTGCAATTCACTGCCCAGTAATTTAACGACCCACAAGCCAGAGCACAACTTATGAGTAGAAGAAGACCAACAGCAGCATGATTGCCAAGCGAAGCAGCAACAAACCCACAAAATTAATTCTCAAAATGTTGCTCAACAAAGCAAAGCATAACAAAAACAAAATGTGTTGCAACTGCACAAGTCTATGCAAATCAATATACTTTTATATGGTTCGTTGTTGTTGCAATTTTGATATTGTGTATGCTTCATTTTGCTTTTGTATTGTTGTTGGTTTTCTCAAGGTACGACATTTCGAGTGAAAGGTTGTGAGGGTGGCTGGGTGTGCAGGCGGAATAGCTGGAAATCGATAAGTTCAGCACTGCTCATCTGCAGCAGAAACATTATTAAAAACAGTAACAACAATCTTGATAATACAACAGTTTTTGAATTTTGCTTCCTGTGTGTGTGTACCGAAATCTCGAATAACATTCATTAAAACCTAATATGCTTCTTTGTTGTTGTTGTTGTGCTGCTACAAAGCTGCATGCGATGTATTTGTTGTTGTACATGGCAAATGTTGAATTTTGATAGACAGAGAGAAATATTTAAATGCAGTTTTAAATTACCAAATTGGATTTACGTGCTTACCATCAATGTATGTATGTCTCCTTCTCCTAACTTAGAGCATGTGTGGGTAGACCTTGAGCGGCATGGCGATAAGGAAAACGAAGAACAAAGAAATATTTAAAATTAAATTTCGAATTAAGAGGATATATTTTATTTAATTTAATATTCGATTTTCCATTTGGTTTTCTAGACTTCGACAACTGCTGTTGGTGCCACCGGTCGATACCTGAGAACGCGCCAGAGTTCCTGACCACCAGCGACGGACCGCGTTACTGTTCCGAGACGTGCTTCGCGCAGAGTCGCCGTGCCTCCTTTAAGAAGGCAAAGACCTGCGATTGGTGCAAACACGTCCGACATGCCGTCAGCTACGTGGATTTTCAGGATGGCGCCTCGCAGCTGCAATTCTGCTCGGAGAAATGTCTCAATCAATACAAAATGGAAATATTCTGCAATGAGACGCGAGCGCATCTCGACATGAATCCGCATTTGCGCGAGCAGGGTATGGAAGCGGCAGCAGCCGGGAACGGCATTGGTCTCATCACGCCAGATCTTTGGCTGCGTAATTGTCGCAGTCGGTCAGCGTCGCCGGCCTCGACAATTTCCGTTTCGCCCGGTCCAACACCAATTGTGGCCAGCGGCACTCAGTCATCGACAGCGCTGAAGCTTAGCTCGCCTTGCATAACGCCGCCTATGCTGAGCGTAGCACCGACAACGTCCACTGCATCAGCGCCGGCCGGCGAACGCACCAAGCCAATGATCTCAGTGGCACCCGTTGCTAAATTGATGTCGAAAAGTCCCAATATGCTGCACAGCCGTCCCTTGACAAAGCATAACCGCAAAAAGCGACCGCAACGCACAGAGATGACAACAGCAATCAGCGGCGCTGCGCCAACCACAGCAGCAGCAGGGGCATCATCTGCGCTTGGTATCAAATCGAGTGCAGCCACAGTTGCGAGTCTATTGAAGGCAAAGAGCGGCAGTCCGCTCATGTCCCACGGCAATGGCAGCTGTCTACATCCGCCCGCCAATCCACTCAGTCATTTCGCTGGTTCAAGCGTGCAGGATCTGCATATGACTGTTCCGCCACTGTCGCCCATGATGGAGTCAACCACGGCATTGTCAGCGGGTACGCAGCAACAACAGCAGCATCAACTTGCAGCGCAGACACAACAAGCACTTAATCATGGACACAACAGTAACATGCCAGCGGCATACTTTGCCACGCCTCCGCTACATGCTGGCGCGCCGAATGTGACGGCAACAGGTTCCGGTTTTCCAACACATCGGGCAGGATTTATGCATGGCGGTATGCATCCCGGCATTCTGCCACGCTTTATGCCCGGCTGTGGTATGCCGCAATTGCCACTGCCTCCACCGCCGTCGTTTCCACCCTTGCCGCAAAGTGCGGATGCCAACAGCATTGCAGCTCTGCTGGGCACGCCACCACCCGTGACAGTTATGGTGCCATACCCGATAATTATACCGCTGCCCATACCGATACCAGTGCCGCTGCCAGTCGTTGATTTCTACAAGGCGTACATGACACCCGAGCAACGTAAGCAGTACAACGCCCAAGAGTCGGAGACCGAACGTGCAAGCACCGCTCAAGCCGTTCCAAAACAAGAATCGCTCGAGGAAACGGAGTCCGAACAACCGCTAGACTTTACTACGACAACCAAAGACACCGAGGCGCTCGATGACATCGACGTCGAACTTAAGTCGACCACAATGAGTTCCCCGGAACGACTTCCTCAAGTCGAGACGATCATCTCAACCACGCCAAGTAGTGAGTTGTGCAAAGAATCCACATCGGAAGCATCCAGTGACCCCTCAATCATTGAAACGCATTGCATTGTGCACACGGAGGATCCGCTGCGGCCCACAAATACCAGTGAATCACTTAACGCTACTGAAGCTACCGGCGCGGGCCTCGTTGGCGTCAATGTTTCGGTTGCTGCCAGCGATGATGAAAAACAGAAACTACCCAAGTTCAAGATTACACGACTGCAGTCCAAGCGCTCGCTCCTACAAACCAAAGAATCGCCCACCACCTCGTCCTCTGAGTGCAGTCGTCCTTTGCGTAAGCGCAAACGCATCATTGACTGTGATTTTCAGAAAATTGCTATCAAAGAAGCCACCGATGAAGAAGAAAGCTCAAACAACAACAACAGCAACGAAATGAGTAACGGTAACCCCGATAATTCAACATTGCAAACGGCCACGACAAGCGCGTGCAATAGTGCCAACCCCACGAAAGCAAAGAAATTAGTTTAATAAGTGTTAGTCATGTATGTAGTAGTGTTAGAAAAAGAGCGCGCACAGAGTGCACGCGAATGGTATTAAATGCATACAAAATGTCAATAAATCAACATTTATCATTAAGAAATAAATGGAAACATGTAAACAACTAATAATATTTGAGTGCCTGTTAGACCATCAAAGTGGTCCGAAACGGAACATGAAGAATAATTACCACTTAGACAGCCAAGCGACTCTCTGAAATTTAAATAGTTTAATTAATCGAGATAACTATGTTTGCCACATTATATCAGTGGTCTGAGACTCCATTGCATGTTTTGTTTTCCTTCGTGACAATATCATCCAACTTGCTTGTTATCTGTGATACAGCTTAAGTTCAAAATTATCGATTATCTTTTATATCTGAAGGGCATACAATTGGATTGTTTCAAAATGTGTTCTGTGATATTTCCTCTTTAGTATTTGAAAGCATCCTTTCACACTTAACAACATTAGAATTTAAAATAATCTTTGCTTATAATTATTCACTTTAATATTGACTTTAAATAAATTGGCGCATTTGCAACAGTAGAACAGTAATAATTGACATGCGCCATGTCGGTCACTTCATACAGTCATCGTCATCAGTCATACAAAAAAGGCAGATATATCAGATTTTTAAACGCTTACAAATTAGAATAAACTTAACCGGAAATAGTTAAATATTTCGTGTTAATAACATTTTGTTTAATTGTACAAATCCCAGAGCGAGATTTGAGCATCCATGCCGGCGGTCGCCATAATCGGTGCCCGCCACATAGAAACTTTAGCCTCTGAATAAGCAATATCCATGACGCCGCCCTGTTTGTGTTGCGTCAACACTGCGAGTGGCCGAAGACTTTTCCACGAATAAATGCGCACACGTCCATCCCAGCCGCCGGTCGCAAAGACCTTCTGGTCGCGACGAATGCGAACGCAATTGATGCCTGGATTTTTGATGGACAATTCAGCGCCTCGTTGCAGTTGCATGCATTGGCGCTGGTAACTAATGGCAGTCAGTTTGTCAGCTGTTGACAAAGCATTTATGATCAATTATGTCGGAATTCTAAATGATTTGTTGTTTGTCTACTTACTTGCACCAGCGACGATGCCACGATTCGTAACTGGATCATAGTCAAGCGCCATTGGGTCAGGTTCAAGCTCTAACATATCCACAATAACGCCTGAGCTGAGATCCCAGGTTAGGAAGTGGCCTGATTCATAGCCGGCTAACATGAACAGCTGTGAGGCACATTCGAATGGCTTAAAGCAGTGTACCGTGCCCAGTTTCGGTAGTTGTGGATCATCGGGCACGAGCATCTGCGTCGGTGCCGCTGCATCATTTACGTGCAATACGCCAATGGTGTTATCGTCGCTGGGATAGAAGAGCAACTGTTCGTTGGAATTGTTTGGATTTGTGTGTAGCGCAGAGCGACAATAGCCCAAATGGTTGCCCTCAACGGTGCGTTCGCGAACGTATCCGGCGTTTGTCATGGACCAAATGGTTACTATTCCGCCCTTGGATTGTGTTATGAGTTGCTCGGTCGTGTGGTGTATGCTGGTGATAGGATCTGAACCCACTTCAAAATGTAACGACGAACGATTGGTCTGCAAAAGAGTCAAAGCGATTCATAGCGGCTTCATTGGACCGAATGCAATTTGTTTACCTGCAAGTCCCAGAGAAAAACGCTTCCTTTGATTGTGCCCGCAAGCAAACGTTCGTCTCCATGGAAGCAGATGGAATTGACGCTGCCCATGTCGGCCGAACGTAAGCTAAAAACGGGATCTGGAGGCAACACAGCCATCTTAAGTTGCTAGTTTTAATGGAAGTTGTACTTTCAGGAGTTGTCGGCGTAACCACGCGGCGTCGTTCGATTTGCCAAATGCGCAAAATATATGTTTTTTTCTGTTCTTTTTTTGCCAATTTTATGTTTTTATTTATCACAAATTTAAAAGCCGAAGCGGCTTTTCAAGTTATAACTACGTTGGCATATCAAAATATCAAAAAATCAAAAAATAAAAACAAGAAGCCACCTAGTGAGGAAAACCGGCAACTTGCGCTGTATGTATTATATTTATTATTATTATTTCGGATTTTCGGTTTTTTGGCGCGCGTGTAAGTGACACAAGTGAGCCAAAGGCGCTTCTATGACACAAAAGTGTCGGCGAAGTTGGGAAGAAGAAGCATAAAACACCCAATGGAACTACCTAGAAAAGGAGGAACGGGAAAATGCCCAGCGAATGCAACGCGACATGCGATAGATCAATTTGGCCCTTGCTGTGTCATTTCGAGACAAGCGCTAATTGACACGTTCCCTCATCGACTCCATCGCTCTCTGCATGTTAGTAACATTCAGTTTCTTTGTTAACAACAGACGCGAGAAAGAGACTCGACGAGTTTTTTGGGCGCTAACAGACTGTTAATCATTTACATGAAGCTGAAGTCCGTTTCTTAAGAAGAATTAAACCAGAATTGACAGAATTCTGACCTTTTTTTTAAAAGGTTTTCAGCAATTAATTTTCGGATTGTTGCGGACGTCTATACTAAAGAAAAACTCCGCTCTAAGTGTGGCTGAACATCGGGCCCCGTTAATTAACAGAAAATATCTGGCCTATGCGGGGTGGTAGTGATGACAAAATTTACAGGTAGTCGGTAGCTAGCCGGCTAACTAATTCCTAAAACGGTTTAATTACACTTAAAATTTTAGTCCGATTAACTCCATAACCAAAAATTTGCGAAGATAATTGAACATAAGACAAAATAACACCAATTATAATGCCGGTTAGAGACTCGAAATGATCTCAAAACAACGGGAAGAAGCAGCTCTCACTGAAGTTATAGCAATTACAAGCCACATGTTTATTTACTCTCGCATTTTAAATGCTTACTGGTCATAAGTTCGCTTGAAGTACTTCGGGTCATGCGACTTATTAAGATTCATAGTGAGATTCTGATTGGAGTTAGCGTTGCCAGCTTTCAAATTATTATGCCAAATGGAACTATGTGGTCATGAGCTCAGTGCATTATGGGTGTCTCGACTATATTTCTCGCCAGCTCATGGCCATTTTGTGCACCTCGCTGCATTTAACGGTCGTTAGGTCGACGAAACACAGCAGGGCATCAAATACTCAATAAGCCCATCCTACATGCTGTCGTTGTTATTTATTTGAATTTCAATATAAGAAAATCCATTACTTTGAAAAATCGACTAACTTAAAATTTAATTCTAAACGAGAAAAACATCAAACAAAACAAAGCGAGTCGTTTTTCAAATATTAAAACTAGCTTGGCTTATGTTCGATTGAAATACTCAGAAATTTTAGCCGTTTGTTTTTTACTTTTCTTTTTTCTTTTATTGGAAAACAGATAGTGCAGTATTTGACAATTAATTTCGTTATTTTTCCCATAATATAGGCAAAATCGATTGAATTGAAAAAAAATATTTGCACGTGCCACATGACCATAGCGATATATCGAATCCAAGAAGCAATAATGATTTTTCACGATAGCAAAATTATCAATCGAGTCGACATTGGTATCGACATTTTTGCAGCTCTAAACATGAGCAGGGTGCTAT
>JBAMBP010002707.1:0-65808 GCA_037044515.1 Phortica magna
TTGCGCAAGTATTGCATAAAGTAGTGCGAGTGTTTGAGTGTGTGTGTGTGTGTCAATGCGGCGCTGTTAATGCGGTGTATGTGTGTGTGTGTCAATGTGTGAAGTGAGGGCGTGTAGTCTGAAAGTTGTTTTTAGACGAAAAATTCATTAATAACAGCCTAAAAGTATGCAATGTCATATTAAGTGTAAAACCATTTGAGCAAGGCACATGCTGACATGCCATTGAGTCACTTCGCAGTCCTGTTTGTGCCTATATGTGTGTGTGTGTGTGTGTGTGTTTGTATTGGTGTTGCCAATTCGAAAAAAGTTGAAGGCGCTTTTGGTACTACAAAAATGTTGGTTTATTTTTCCCATTTAAAAACGTGTCCTCATTGTGCCTTCTTTTCACTTGTGTTACTTTCACATATTCTCACACACACAC
Source organism: Phortica magna (assembly GCA_037044515.1). Lineage (NCBI taxonomy): Eukaryota > Metazoa > Arthropoda > Insecta > Diptera > Drosophilidae > Phortica > Phortica magna. Next base: position 422 of record JBAMBP010002707.1, read on the forward strand.
ATATACATACATACGTGCTCTCACTTGGTATGTGAGCTTGTGCTGTCTTGACTCTACATGCTACATGCTCGCTTCTTCTCAATGTGCTTGCCGCACCAAGTCAAACATGCGGCGTTTGCTGCTGCTGATGATGATGATGATGCCAAGGGTTGTCAGCATGCTGCCGCATTGTCTGCTTTACTACCTTTTTTGGAAGGTTTTTTATTCTTCTTCATTTTTTCTTTTGATTTTTTAATTTCATAAATTTTTGGCATTTGTCGAAATAATTTGTTTGTGTTTTTTTTTTCACTTTTCGTTATTTTATTTTTAGTCTCTGTTTATTTACATACATTTTTATTGGCATTCGTGACACCAACGCGGCGTCATGCAAACTATAACAACATGCTTTTAGGCGCTGTACGGCTGTTAAGTGCTACAAACACTCATATTCTATGCTAACAAATGTTTTACAAAATTTTCACAATCAAAAAGTTATTTTTAAAAATATTTCATGTTCTTTTTTTTGCGATTTTTTGTTTTGACTCAAATTGTTTGTATTTTTGTTGATCTTGTTGTTGTTTTGTGTTCGTGTTTATTTGTTGTTTATACGTTGATTGCTTAAACAATTTAAGTCAAGCACATACCTTTTTGGGGCACATCCATCTTTTTATTATTCATAAATTTTAAAGATTATTTAATATTTCAAAATTTTTATGTTCAAACACACATGTTTCTTGGTAAATTTTTATTATTGCTTGTTAAATTAATCAATTCATTTTATAGCTCAACATATCAAAGTACATTCAATATGATATTACAGTAAGCCATCAGAAAAGTTGTTCGAAATGTTTGAGTTCTTTTTACATTCTGTTCTTCGGACGGTTTCTTAAAAGTTAGCCATTCTTTCATAACAGTCATACCATAACATCATAAAATATCTTTAAGAAGATCTGTAAAACTTATACATATACATGCCAGATTAGTGTAGATTTTTTCAATGAACTTTTAAAGATATTATAAGCTAATCCTGTTATTTTACTGTCTATAGAAACTCATGACTTTAAGTTGTAAGCTTTATATCAAATGAAAATATCACTTACTGACTTACTCATTACCAGATCTCCGAAACTATTAATCTAAGTACTTAGAGTTACTATATTTGTGTTGTAGAACGGGATTCCCAAAAGGATATAGATATGTGTGTGTGCGTAGCGGAAGCATTGGGCTGCAGGTTAAAAGGGTCAAATACATGAAAATTTATATAAATTGAAAACAGACGGTGCTCAAAAGATTATTTACATATATGTATGTATAAATGTGCTTGTGTATGTGTGTTAGCTTGTGTGAGTTTGCGCTTTTCTTTTCTTGCCCTTTTTTTTGCTATGAAAGTTTCTTACTTATTATTTCTGTCGTTTGGAAAACTTTTCTAATTTGTTAACGAAAGAAATAACAGATTTTGGTTTTTTTATGTTCATTGTTACGCATTTTGTTGTTATTGTTGCTTTTTTAGTGTACATTTGTTTTTCGTAGTTTGTTTATTTATGCACATTTCCGTTTTATTGATATTTATGCGCTTGCCTGAAAGTAGGCAATAGATATTTTTATTGTTGCGCTTGAATGAGTTTTGCTTGTGCTTTCAATTGGTTGTGTGAGTGAGAGAGCATGTAGCGGTTGAGTAGATAATTGGCTGTTGAATAAGAGTGGAAGTTAAGCTTACACTGTAAAAAATAGTTTGATACAAAAGTTGACGTCAAGTGTATAACTATTTGATAGTTTTTTTTGATAAAACAAATTGATTCCGATACATTCTTATATGATATTGAATACTCTATTACAAAAGTTATATTTTTAAGTATACTTTTATTATTTTTGTTATGATTTGAAAAATATTTCTGTGTAAAAATACATTTTATTAAAGGCTGCAAATTTGTATACCGGTTCACATCTATTTATATAAATCATTGGATTGACAATGTAACATATTAAAATATTTTTAAATTCTACCAAATTTAGGCATCAGTTATCTTTGATGTTCTTTTCTCAACTTTTTTATCAAAATTTAGTTATAATTTCATGTATATATTTATCAGCGTCTTCTGTTATTGATCTGTTTCACGAATTTTGTTTATCTTTAATCATATTTTTCAAGAGGGATGAGAGATATATCAGTGAATGAAATAGAAATAATTTAAAGTACAAACATTTTGTTGCAGATTTTATATATATAGAACTAACGATATCAGTTTCCGCTTAAATCTTCAGACACAAAAACTTCAAATTCAGTCGTGTTTGTCATTCATTCTCTTTACTTAAGTTAGATTTGCACAATCAAACAAAGTAATCAAATATTGACATTAGAAATTTGTATGTCGTTGGCTTCTGACACGTGTTCATACAATAAAGTATCATTAATAAACGATGCATTAAGAAAAATATACGTAATAATATGTATATAGCTAAACTTAATTATAACGAACTTTTACATATGTATAATTTCAAATAATTTCATATTTGAATATTATCAAGTTAGGAGTCTCCAGTATGAGAATGTTATAATTTCCTGATAAGTACGACTTCTCCTTGGTGAGTTTAAGTGTATTTTGATCAGACAAGGGCCCCTGAATTCATTTTGGCATTTTTAGGCTTAAACGTTGATATATGCATAAATTTTCAATAAAGTTTTTTTTTAACTTGTCCGGCAATGCACTTGACTTGAAGTTGTGTCTGAGTGAGCTGCAAATATGTGTGTTTAATTTACTTTTTTTGTTGTATATTTATCGAGTTTCCAAAAAACATTTGTTTGATGTTTAATTGGCTTTTTGCCACATACACTCCTTCTCATGACTCAAAACTCAATAGTGATAGAAATATGAAAAAAAACATTACAATATTCTTCCACCACCCCTTATTTTTATTTTTGCATAATGATCATATGAAAAGAGTAAATGATGCCTCATTAGAAAATTATTTTACAGCTTTTTCTTTTTTTATTTCAGAAAATTTAATGAACGTTTAAAAGTCAGTTTTGTTTTGTTTTATGTTTGGGAAAAACAACTTTATGCGTTTGAAAAGTGTTTTAATTAAAAATGCCAACCCACTTTCAAAACTTGCAACAACAACAACTTTGCCACGCAAAGTCAATGGCACAATTTTTACGCTGCACTTGTTTCCCCTCGCCACACTCATGTTGTTGCCATCATGGCACATTTTCATGAATCATGTTTCATAACCAAGAGCAAACTGGAAATTTCTCAACTATGTCAGTTTTGTGTGTTAGATGCGTGCAAAAAAAAGCAACAAAAACAACAACAACATGCAAAAAGTACGAAATAAAGTAATGAGGCTTCTTTGCGTTTGCAGTTGAAATAGTTCACAAACATAAACTCATCATTGGCTTCGTTATTGTTGTTGTTGTCTGAAAGCCAATGGAAAGTTTGACTTTAATGAAATTTTACTTTTTTCCAAGCTTCAAAATGAGACATAAACTGCAAAATAAGTCAATGAACTCAAAAAAGAGTTTTTCGAAATTAAACCACCCAAAATATGTAGACAACAACAACAATAACAGCAAAACAGCAATAACAAAAATGTGTCTGCTTGCCTTAAGTGTTGTTTTAATTGCTCAATAAGTCAATTGTGCCGTTGGACATGTGCTTACGCAGCTTGCATGCAAATGATTTCCTCCGCATGTTTTATGTGCTTATGTGTATGTGTACTAACATAATGCAATGCAATGCAACTGAAACCAACCTTACCTTCTTTTCCCACACCATGCGCTTTCCGTTGTCTCGCTGAAGATTATGTATGCGCGTAAGGTTCGGTTTTGTTTTGTTTTTGCTATTTCCTTAGCGCCTTCATGTGGGACTACGAAAAGAGGTCATGAGCTTTGACCTCTTTTCGTAGTCTGGTGCGCACAACTCTGCTTTTTAGCGCCGCCTTGGTCAATGTCAGTGGCTAATATTGATGACAATCGTTCGTATTGAATTTCCTACTTGGTCTCTTTATTTTTGAACCTGCTGGCTTGATTCTTAGGCTTGGTTGGCATGTTTTGTGTACTTTGTTAGAGAGTTGAAATACACTACATTTGTATGTGAGTGTTTTATGGTTCGTTAAGTACAGTAGAATTTCGATAATATGGCCAGTTAGTTACTAAACTTTGTCTGAACTATCAGTATATTGAATTTCTCATGTTTGCCCTAAGTTATTAGTTAGTTAGTTAGTTAGACTTTTTAACGAAAGCCGTCTTATAATTTCTAAATTAATTGTCCGAGTTGCTATTGTTCTCAGCCGTTTACAAGTCAAGGTAGTGCTTACGTCAGTCACCCATAACTAGCCCACATCAAATACCTGTTCGTTCGTTCATATGTATTGCAGCAAGTTCACTGTTATTCTTCTCTACTTTCGCATTTTTCTCATCTACACTTGCGCCAACCCCCCTCCCTCTGTCTATAGAAGCCTTATTCTCTTTCTTCAACATCGCCAACGCGATTGTCTCTCTTTTCGTTTAACGACGACGCCATACAAATTCATTCAGTTTTCTTCGTCTCGTTGTCTCTTCACACGATTCGTGCTTTTCGTGCAAATGTATATTTTATGCTTTCTTCTTTGGTTTTGTCTGTATGTGTTTTCACACAAATCTTCTGCTTTGTTGTCTTTTCCTTGTTGTACTCTTGGTAAACAACGTCGACGCGTTCAGTTCATGTACCATCGTAGCATAAAGTCTTTCACTTCATAACGGTCTGACTTTAGTTTAGTTGCAACCGGCGAACGTGGAGCACGCGTCTTTAAACTCACCTTAAACTTTAAACGCAGATCGAACGAACACAAAAAAAGACACGCATAATAACAAAAAATAAAAAGAGAGACGGTGCGAATGTGAGAGGGAATTATTTCACGCAGCATCCACTCTCTGGCAAAATCAATAAATAACGGTTCATCTGCTCGCGCTCATTCGCTCGTGTGTGCGTATGTGTGTGATTTAGTGTCAGTCAGTCGTTCGATTATTTCGTTGTTGTTTCGTCGTTAATATTGTGCGTGTGCCTTTGCCTGTGCATGTGTGTGAGTGCACTCTCGCGTACATTTACTTAATCGTGTTCAATACTCACAATCAACACATCGAACGAACGCTGCTGCGCATGCGCAACGCATGCAAAGTGTTTTCGTCTTGACGCCTCTGTCGTCGTTGACGTTGCTCAGCACAAAAGTGAAAATATTTGGAGAAATTTCTTGAGCAGAATTATTATATATAATTTTTTTGTAAATTTTTATTATTGTAAAAATTGATGTGCATTTCATTACAAGTTATTTTCGTTTGCGTGTTTCATGTTTTGTGTTAAAAGTAAATAGAAAAAAAAATAAAAATAAAACAACAACAAAAATTAAGCACATATTCATAAAATCAATGAAAATAAAACCGAAATTTAATGCAAATAAAGAAGTTATTCAAACAACACTGCACTGCTCAGCGTCATTGACCTAATCTCGTGTACTCGATTTCTTGTTGGCTTATACAACTTTGCCGTATATAACTTCTACTATATGCGTGTTATTTCTCAAAGTTGTAAAATCAATCGTATTGAAATTAAACCAAAATAGTATAAAAGATACAACAAAAAAAAAATCATGCTGAAAACGTGTTCATTCGTGTAAGTCTCCAAGCCAACAACGCTTTCTCTAACATTTTTTATTTAAATTTTTTTTATTTTCATGGAATTGTTTTTTTTTTGTTTCAAAATGTCTGTAGTTAAAAGTGGTTTTAATCGACAAAAATAGTTAAGGTTTTGCATTTTAAGTACAAATTTTAAGGCTTCAAGTAAACTAAAAAATGTTCTAAATGAATTTTTCACACATTTCAACTCAAGAATGATTATTTTTTAAAATGCGTGCATATATAATTATTATTAATTTAGTTTTGAAAAAAAAAAATAAAACAAAATCCGGAAATTTATTTGAAAACAAGGTTGAATTTAATTGTATTAGTTTGATTTTGGAAAATTTTCATTATTTACATATTAAATTTCAAGATTTAAACGATTTTCCTACAGACTTAAGTCTTTGTGTGTGTTTTTTAATGCGGCAGCAATTCAAATTAAAATATTTTTTAAACAATTGTTGTCAAACATAAATTGAAATATATGTGCTTATACAGTATGTATGTATGTATGTACTAAGTTATGTGCTATTAGTATGTGTTTTAATTAAGCACACGACTGAAATAAGCCCACACAAACAGTTTCTTTAATAAAGTCAACAAGACATACAGACAGAGAGACAGACAGACGTATCTTGTGACTTGACTTAATCAAAACGTGCCTATTAAAAAACAAAAAAACGGAATTTTTCTGTGTGAGAGTCATGAGTTAAATTAGAACATTAAATTGTGTGTGAGGTTCACCATCATCATCATTATCAATATTATCATCATCATGATCAACGTTAACAATGTAAAGAGACCTCAAGTTCAGCTGCCAACTGTACAAAAAGCTTAATTTTCGTATAAAATGAATAACATATATAAAACCAGTAAAGGATGGTTTAGTCGTGTATATACGACAATATAATACCCTGCACAAATGACAACAAAACTACAAGCTATAAGATTCAAAATTTTAATAGAATCTTTAAAAAACATGAGTAATCTATGAAATATTTGAGCTTGTTGGTCTTCGCGTAGAAACAGTGCGGGGCGAGGGGTTTTTGTGGTATATAATTTGAAAAGTTTATATTTACATATTTTGGATATGAAGTTTCAGTTGCGTATCTTTTACAGTTTCGAAGATACAGCAACTTAAAATAAAACAATATTTAAGGGAAAATGAGGGGTAGGTGTAAAATTTGTGTTACGCCACTTTGTAGGGTTATGTTTATTGAATCTTACAAACGATTTATAGTTATACACACTTTATGATCTCCCCCTTTGCTTCCCTCCTTCTATTGGTTACAAACATTCGATGTCAAATGCGATACACAGTCTGTAAAGGGTATAAAAACAAAAACAACAACAACAACGACATCACATATACTTTTTCAAATGTACGTTTAACCCATGCATGGATAAAAATAAACTCAAAGCGCACTGAAAATGTCATAAATCACAGATGAGAAATTATATGAAAAATAAGCTGTAAGACAAACATGCGCAAGTGCGTAATAAATTATGTTTTTTTTTTTCTTATTTATTATCATTTCTGTTTTACTATTTTCGTGATTTTTTTTTTGGTTTTGTTTATTTGTAATATTTTTGCATATTTGCCAATAAAATTTGCACACGAAGAGGATTTCGCACTGAAAAACGAAAGTCGTGTAAAAAATCAAAAAAAAAAAAAAAAACACATTTTTTTCTGTATTAAAATGTTAAAGAGTGCGGCAAAAAAAATAACAAAAAGTTTACAAGCAATAAGAGATAAAATATTGAATACTCACAAGTCTGCGCAATCTGAGCATGGTCCATGGTCAAACATACATAGCGCACTGTTGCTGTCATTGCTGTTATTGTTATTGTTGTTGTTGTTGCTGCTGCTGCTGATGATGATGCCATAATCTTCAAAACGCGTTCGATTTCATGTTGTTATTCACAAGAAATTGCGTGTATTGCAAATGCAGTTAAAAAGAAAACAAAAAAAAAAAAACCTATCAGAAAGAAACAACAACACATAATGACAATAAATGCAATTACAACGATTATATAGGAAAAAAAAATACAAACAAACAACACATAATTATAATTAAGCATTATCAATTTCAAAATATAACTGAGTCTGTGTGTTTGTGTGTGTGTGCGTGAATTTGTTGCTACTACGCTTAAGTAGCTAAGCAAAAAATACGTGTTGCTATTTAAGCCACTTTTACGTTGTCTTCGTCATCATCTTCATCATCATCACCAACAACCACAGCAACAACATCATCAATCGTCATCGTCACCGTCGCGCATTGACCCACTTTGTTGTTACACTTGCTCAATATCAATGGTCTTTTTATGTTGTTTTTGTTTTTGCTTTTGTTACTTTTTCTCTTCCTTTGCCGCTTTTTCATCTGCATCATCATCAATATAGTTGACGTTTCTGCGCATGCGTTGCTGTCGTTGTCTTTATCATTGTTGTTGTTGTTGTTGTCGTTGTTGTTTTCGTCGCAGCCTCGAAATTCAATCAAAGCCCTCAGTTTTAACGCAGTAATAGCGCACTCTTTGTTCATTCATAATTTTATAAACCTGATTTTTTTCTTTCTTTCGTTTGTTCTTGTTGTCTTTCGCATATTTAAATAATTTCTAAATGCCATCACTTTGTTACAATCGTTGTCGTTGTCATTGCGGTTGCTGTTGTAGTTTTTTTTTTCTTGTGCCATTTTCCTTCAGTTGTACGTGCTGGCATTGTGTAAATAGTGTGTTGTTGTTTTTGTGCGTTATTTTTAGTTTAAGTGAAATTTCTAAGCTTTACCGTTGGCATGCTCATTGCGTAGTCGTCGCCGTCGTCGTCGTCAATTGAAAGTGCTTGGCGTACTTATACTTATGACATGATTTCATATTGAAGAAGTTCTTAAACAATTACTGTTCTATTGCTTCTGCTACAGTCTTTTAAAAACGTGGGTGTGACACAAATTTTAACAAACGTGTACGATTTCCAAGCCTTACTCTGAATTTTCAAGTCTCTATCTTTTATACTTTCCGAGAACCATTGGTGAGAATGAACAGATAAGCAGTTGTGTCTCTATCGACTACTTTTGTTGTACTGATCCATATTACCTATGAGATAAACGAACAGGACCTTCAGGCACTCCTTTCTAGGTGAACCTTTACATAAACACTGTTCAAAATTTGAACTCAATTGGACGTATAGTTTCTGAGATCTCCTGAATGTGTGTTTTATATTATTTATATATGTTTTTATGGATCTTTATATTTTCAAAAGATTTATAGACAATTGTAGTAAGTAATATTTTTTATTTTTATAACTAAGTAATCATAATGAAATATTTGCCTTTAAAAATTGATCACTACATAATGTAAGAACGTGTTTCACACATTGAAATGATGGCACCCCTCCATTTTATATTCAATTTAATCTTGAGAATTACAACATCATAATAAGTTTATTATTACGTTGTACTCAAAACATGTTACGATAATGTAATCCAATCAGCATGCATAATCATTGCTTTATTTATTAATCAAAAATTGTTGAGCTGAAGAAGAATAGTCGTGGTTTTGAACATCAGCACAGCATAGACAAACATACTTGTGCATACATACATACCTATGTATCTATGTAAGCATTTCGAAGAAGACAGCTTACATTCGCACAATACGCAGTTCTTGAGAGCTTATCCGGTGAGGCATCGAAATCAACAACGATAGTGACACAAGTGCCGGTCGCTCAGTCGCTCAGTCACCCCAGTAGTCGTCCAAGTAGACGGCCAAGTGGTCTGAGTAGTCTTATTAATTTTCTTTTATGCTCTTCTGCTTCTTTATAACGTTTACTAAACTAATTTCATTCGCATGTCTGACGACTTAATGGCAATTTTGCTATTATTGAGCAAGCTTGTCATAATGAGTTCTAGTTTTTCTTTTGTTAGTTTAGTTCTGGGGTATTTTCATAGTGCGGTGAGCGACAGTAGACAGTGATAAAGATTGAGACAGCGAACGCGCAACGTGCATTATGTACACGTGTTTATTTTTTTTATTCTTTTGTATAGAAATTTGTAATGGTTTTGAGACATGAACATGTTTATGAAAAGCGACTTAGTTTAAGATAATTTTTATAACTATTGAAGAAAGAATTTCAGATTTGAGATATGTTTATGATACTGAAATCAAAATTTTAAATAAAAAAAAACAAATTTTGGAGCTTCCGGATCTTGAGATTTTTCATTTTTGTCTTATATTTTATTATATAATGCAACAAATTTAAGAATAAAGTTTCTTAATGTAAATTTGTAGTTTTAAAATAGGAATCTATAAATTACTTAGCTTTATATCGGTGGACGTTATAATACAGTGCCAATGTCCGAATTATGTGCAATTAAAATAATCTGTTGTAAATAAAACATGCAAGATTGTTTGAAATTCAAGCCTAACAGCTTTCAAGCATTAAGTCAAATTTGACTTGTATAAAGTACAAGCTCTTATTTAGGTTAATAGCAGAGTTACACTCAACTACAAATCACATAAACACAAAATAAGCAACAAAAAAAAATAAAAACGACCATTTTCAATTACGATTTCCAGTGAAAAATCAAGGCAAGCCAAAGAAAAGAAAACCCTATTCAAATGAAATCAAAAGGTCAAACAAGTACAGACCTTCATGAGGTGAAAATAAAACAAAAACAAAAAAAAAACAGAACTCGAATTCAATCAATGACAAAAAACAAAACATAAATAAATGACAGAAAAACAACAACAACAAAAAAAATCTAAATCCAATCGTTAAATGAAATGTCAGAGTCTTCTTCCGCATATGTCAAATAACATGTAATCCGAAAGAAATGATAGCGAAATCGAAATGCGAAGTGTTGAGGAAAAGGGCGTTCGGCAAAATTGTGCTGTGTTGTGTTTGTATGAAAAGTTAAGCAACAAAATGTTTATATTTATATACCAACTTACATGTACGTGTGTGTGTGTGTGAGTGTGTGTACGTTAAACAAAAAAAGAAAAAGACAAAACATCAAAGTTGTTGTTGGTTAGTTTGCTTGAGAATATGTAAGAAAGCTGAGAGCTGAGCTGAGCTGAGAGTTGAGAGTTGTGACAGCCGCCGTTAAGCGAACCAGTCTTCAAAAACCAAGTCAATTCATTAATAACAACAACAACAACACAATCAAACAACTTTGTATCGATGGTGTTGTTGGCATTAATGATGATGCCATTTGCTAATAATGATGTTGCTGAAGATGATGATAAACTGTAAGCTTTATATTAAATGGGTCAAACACATTCTACAACAGCAACGTGTAACGTTGTGTGCATGTCCGTCTGCCTGTCTGTCTGTCTGCTTGTCTGTTGGTGTGTCTGTCGTCCGCCTGCTTGACTGCCTTGTCAAGGCAGGTTCGAAACGAATCGATTCGGCGGCGGCGTTTAGCAAGTTTATAACCAACGCTTAACATGCTCAACATTGGTTGCTTCATTGAAGGCGTGGTGCCCTGCAGGGTTGCAGCTAAGAGTTGTGTAGAGCAGCGTCAGTGACAGTAGAAAAGGCAGCGGAAAGTGGTTATACAAAAATCGCCTGATGCGAAAAATGTTTTTCTTTCTTTTTCACATACGTTTATATATTTAATGTATTTTTTTTTTTTTTTTTTTGGGTTTTTATGTGTGTGCGCTTGTTTGATGTTGGCAAAGTTTTGAATAAAACATGCCATGAAGTTTGTACGTTGTAATGATTTGGGCGCATAACAGGTTAAGGTCTAGGGCGCGAGGGTAGCCGAAAAATGTTGTCAAACAAGAAATTTCACTTGTAAAGAATCAGAACCAACGTAAAGCGTAGAGAAACAATATTGTTGCATGGAAGTGAGAGTTAAAAAAAGGCCTTAAATGTGTTTCATTGATAATTTTTACAGTTAACACGGTTATGGGGCATGGGTAGACTGAAACTTACGTTTGAGGTGTTTTTGAAGGTACAAAGACTGTTATCAGAAAATAAATTTAAATCTGTTGAACAATTTTGTCAATAATAATGAAAAGTCAATCAAAATTAAAGTATTGCTTTAATTAAATTTATACATATATAATTTTTAAAGAAATTTTGACATCTCGAATGTCTTGAGTGTCAATAAGACTTGCAATACAGAGCCATGTATTTATATACATGGATCGTTATTATTTTGTGAAAAAATATAGTTATAATTTTTTTTTTTTGTTATAAGAATTTGTGATCATTTGCCTTGACTTCATGCTCAATAATACAAATTTCAAGAAATTTTAAATCAAGACGTTGAAAATGTACTTTGTAACTGTGCAATTTATTTGTTTATTAGAGATTTGCTAACAAGGTTCTAATTTCACAAATGCATTGCCTAAACATGACCCATGATATAAGCTTGGTCTGTGGTCTGTAACAATACATAAGTATTATAAAATTGTTTGTTTTTCAAATTAGCGAAAGTTAATTTACGTTATAAATTGGCATGTGTTTTGCATTATTTAAAGGAGGCAATAAATATAAGTACTTTGCGAAGGCGCTACAATTTGTTTAAGGTAAAACTTCATAAAGTAATGGGAATTCCTAAAATTTTCATGAAAGCAAACAAAAAAGTTTGTAAGTATTGTTTTAAAAAAAAAATATATACACATGACATTTCCTGTTTTCGTATATTTTATGAAATACAAAAAGGCAAAAAACGGAAAAAAAGAACGCAAATTAAGTTGAACGCAAACTTTGAGTACATTAAATTATTAGAATAAATACAAATAAACAAAAGCAAGTACACACAAATTTCCCCTAAGGTCCCGAAGATCTCAAAATCAAAAGTCACCATTTACGTCAACAAAAGTTAAGGCAAATAAGGAAAATGTAATCCAAACAATTCACAAGTGCACAGACATGGTTTTTTCCAGCCAACTTTAAGAAGTTGTCAATAATACAAATTGAGAGAAACAAAAAAGCCAACAGATTTTTAAGTGCGCTTTAAACGGAATTCACAAAAAAGCCGCCATTGCCTCTAATGACTTTCACTTTAGCCTTCGCTTCGCGTCTTAACCAATTTCAAAAGTTTAAGAAATGCGAGAAAAAAAAAACTTTCGATTTTATTTTTTTGACCCAACAGCCTTGGTAAAATTGAAAAAAACAACATGTCTTTGTGTGTTTAACACAATTAATTTTTTTTTTATTTATTTTTTGATTTTTGTTTTTATTTGACATAAATAAATAAATGCCTCATTAAGTAAACTAATTTGAACAACGATTTGTAGTTGTTGCCGTCGGTCATGATTATGCGTATGATCGCTTTTGAGATAAAAAAGATAAAAATGTTGCTATTTTATTTTTGAGGTCAACTTAAATATTTCGCAAAGAAATGTGTTAAATATGTAAAAAATTTGGCACATCGCATATCGATTATGACACTTTGTGTTTTCGTCTTCTGTTTCATATTTTTATTTTCAAATATCTTTTTGGATCTTCTCTATTTTCATTTGTAAAAAATTAACATCTCTTATGTATTTCATTATGTTGTTCACAAATCGACGTTTTAGTTTCGATTTGTCGAAAATTATATTTGTCTGTTTACGTGCTCATTGACTTCGCTTCGATTTTGGCTTCTCTAATTAAGTTTTTTTGTTTCTGGTTAAGTGAAGTTTTTATACGACTTCAGAAACACCAAGAAAAAAAACACTGAGACATTTAATTGAGACATTGATTGCTTTTTATACAAATTACATTTGTACTTCATGCTTCTTGACATAAGAGAAGAAGATATGTTGAAGAATAAAAGTACAGATCAAATTGATGGTTGATGACAATTTTCAACAAAGATTTTTATATTCATACTTTAATCAAAAAAGTAAATAATGACATTCATTTGTGATTTGAAATTCTTTAAAAACTATTAAATGATATAAAGTTGTTATTAGTTAAAACAAAAAGTGTAGGAAAATAATTGACTTGAGCAAAAAAAAAAAAAAAAAATGCCAAACTCTGATAAGGTTATATTTTGATTTAAGCAACCTTAATATAAATTTCATTAAAATTACTTGATTGCTTAAATGGTTTACAAAGGCGAGTCATCTTAGTTATTCTAATGATGAGTATCTATTTAAAGACTATTAATATTATGCACATATCATATGTAATACAAAAACTACCAATTTTATGGTCAACACATGAAGAACTTGTATAAAACTGAAGAAATAAAATTCGATTGCTCAAGTGACAACAAACAATTGATTGACCTTTGTAATTTTGACCTAAGTTGTCAACGAGTTTATTTGCTTAGCAAATTAATAAATACATAAATGTTTGCTTTCCAATTCTTCTGTTGCTATTTTTTGTTGCTGTTTACTTTGCATATTAATTTTGTATAATCAATTGCTATAAGGCAACTTATTAAGTCTCGACGTATATTAATACAAGCAATGTGCGCATTTTAAAAAATTCTTTTTGCTAAAGTTAAAAAAAAAGCCTAAATGACAAAGGTGAGACATGCAAATGCACATATTGATTAAAAGGGCGTTACATAAAGTTGCATAGAACTTTGTACGCAATACGTTTAAAGTATTCCGGCCAAAACTCGTAAAAAATGTATGCATGATAATTGTTTGCATAGATTGATGCGTTTAAGGTGCGCAAAAAATTACAACAGACGATTTAACGTTCGCAATAAAGTGATAAAATAAATAATAATTAAAGGAAAAAAAAAAAACAAAAATTTATAATACTCTAAACGAAATCGGCATTGATGCTATTGACGCTCATCAAAGCAAAGTGCTGAAGTTCATGATGACGCCAATGACAACAACAACAGCAACGACGACGGCAGAACCGACGACGTTGTGATTGCTTTTGTTGTTGTTATTATTGTTGTTATTTGGTGGCTTCTAAGAGAGGCTTTTGAACACAAAATCATGCAATTTTCAAAGCCTCGTTTCGAATATAGAATGCCTTCAATGCATTTCGGCCGTTCATTCGAATTTTGTCATTGATACGTGTCGGTACGTTTAGTGTCGTTAATATTCTACTTTTGTCACCAACAAAAAAAAGAAGAAATATTATATGAATTAAAAATAAAACTGTTAAGTGTAAAACAAGGAAAATTTACCAATGAAAAAAAAAAATTACAACAGAAAAGTGCGCCTTTGACTATCGTATCAGTTTACAAATAATCCGCTTAAAGTGTTGTTTTTCTTTTACCGCTTCGATTCGTTCGATTGTGCACTTAAAACTCGGAGGATTCGTGTAATGGTTGGATGAATGGTTATATTGTTGGGTTGAGTTGTGTGTTTATGCCTAATGAGACTATCAAATTTCATTTGGATTGCCCGCTGTATTAATTATTTTATGCTTGCCTCGCTCTTAAGCTAAGCCGGTGTTGTTTAATAGACTAATGAGTTTCGTGTTGTGTTTTGTTAATTGGAATAAATGTTTCTTTAGATACAAAATTTTTAAGTTTGCAAATGTGTCTGGATTTGTGTGTGAATCAAACTTTAAAATGGCAGCTTTTCGAATAAAAAGCTATATTTGCAAGTAAAAAGAGTTGATATTAAGACAAAAGTAATATTCTCTTAAGAAATATCTTCAAAATCTGTAAAGACAATGTTTTAAGACAAGGATTTTGGAAGACATTTCATATTTAAGGGCACAATCACTTCAAGATTTTCTCTAATAGGTCGGTGTTAGTTTCAATATGTATAGTTCTTCAAACATATTACATATTACATATTGTGTCAAGGCTTCATTGTTCCTTCCTTTCTTCCATTCTCATTGCGTATGGTACTGATTACCATAAAATATTTTATAGTAATCTAAATGCATTATAGTAATCTAAAACATTAAACAAATTATAAACCAAAGCCAACTTAGTCGTTTTCATACCCTGTACATACTGTACCAGGGTATATTGTGTTAGTTTGGCCGAAATGTATGTAACGCATAGAAGCAGGGGAGAGGGACCACATAAATTATATATATTCTTGACAAGGACGACAAGACCAATTGATTAAGCGATATCCGTCCGTCCGTCCGTCCTCACCAATGGACTAAGAGAACTAATTATATATAAGTTTTTAAAGCTGCATACCAGAAAATACCATTTTGCATGTGGACTACCCATCAAAGGCCGGCAAACTAAAATTTTAGGTAAATGCCAGTTTATTTTAATTAAAATTGGTATATAGCCACAACTATGAACTATACGTGTCTGAAATTTTGTGTGCAGGTTCAGTAAATCTAGTCAGTCCTTAAAACTGCATACCGAAAAACACCCCTTTATTTCATGGCCTCTCCCTCAGAGACCAGCAAACTCGAACTTTTCGTGAATTCCTGATGCCAAATATACGATTTTTTTTAATTGGGACGTCACACCTCCTACAGTGTGTGCAGGGTATTATATGGTTGAGTGTACTCAACTATACCGCCCTTACTAGTTCTTCATGCCTTCATGTTTTTTTGTGTGACGTATGTAGTTTCGTAGCTATCAAACTGTCGCTTCGATGTTCCAGAAATAATTTGCTTACCAAGCGACCGTCATCAACATCATCATCAACATCAACGTCATTGTCATTGACGCGTAACAATTTTTTTTGTACGTTTTTTTTTGGCAGTTTACTGCGTATTTTTTTTTTTTTTTAATATACTTGATATTTGCTATGAAGTTTTGTGTGTGCGTGAAGCAGCATAAGGACATATTATTTTTCCTGATGTGCGTCATCAGGATGAAAGGCGTTACATTTATTGTCGTAACAGTATTATTGGCATTCTGCCAATTTTGCTTTCATGCTAACGAAAATTGCATTTTAATGCATCCTCACGACCATTCAACACCCCAACAACAACAACAACAACAACACCAACACCACCAACAACAGCCACAACAATATCGCCATAGTCATGAGCAACACAACACGAACAACATCCATGACGGTCACATGCCCACGTGCAATACGTCATTGTTGGATTATGCAAAATGACGTTGCCAGATTTTATTTTTTTGTTTGTTTAGCAGTGTGAAACCGACAGCCAAGTCCATTAATTATGCTATTGTATGGCAAATATTTGTTTTCTTTTTCGTAATGGACTAAAGTGTTTTCAGTTTTTGGGAAAGTATCAACCTTGAGTATATTTTAATAGGCGAATGATTTTTTTTCTTTATAGCCTTTTAAGTGAGGCATAGAAATTATTGTAGGTGTTCATTTAGTTGTGTTTTGTTGTTAAATTTAGAGTTAAAAATTTCACCACCAATTTGTTCTGATAAATAGTTTTACTCAACTTACTCGAAATAGAGCCTTGACTATATTTCTTTTATATTTTATGTTGCTTTGAGTGGTTTTGAGAATACAATATGATATTCCATTATTATCAGTTAGGAAGAAACAAATTTAGTTTAAATTTATTTAATTAATATATTAAATATTTTTTTAAATTATTATTAATAATTACTTTATTCTCTTTTCCATTTCAGCTTCACTCAACTTAAATAAAAAAATATTTTATAAAACACAACAAACGAATTAAAATCTTGAATATAACAACTTAAAACGAAAGAAAATAAAAAACAAGAAATAATTGACAAATATTCAATACTAAAAGCAAAATGGATAAACGCTCAAACGCAAAAAGAACATTTGGTAGCAGTTGATAAATGCAGAATTAGAACAAATTACAAATATTCAATTTCAATCCTCTTATTTAGCGTTCAAAAATTAACTTTTTAATTCAAAACCAACAAACGTTACTTCTGTTAAAAAGCTAAACGACAAAAAACGCGCCCTAATAAGCAAC
This sequence comes from Phortica magna, assembly GCA_037044515.1. NCBI lineage: Eukaryota > Metazoa > Arthropoda > Insecta > Diptera > Drosophilidae > Phortica > Phortica magna. The sequence goes on from JBAMBP010002707.1 coordinate 17,815, forward strand.
AACAACAGCTACAACAACAAGTAAATAGCTTAAACAAATCGACAACTTCCCCAAACACTTCCAAAGCAAATAAAAATACTTAAATTAATTCAATAATAACAACAACAAAAAAATTGATAGCAAAACGCATAAGAAACAAATATTATAAATTCAAATTTATATATAATAAATATAAAAAGAAACGACAAAATTGTAAAAAAAATTTTAAAAATAAAAACGCACACATAACAAACAAAATAATACAAAACTGCTTCCTAGAAAATATATATATAATAATACATATATATATATCATAAATATTTCCAAATTTATAATCGACAAAATTCATTGAGGAACACGAAGAAGAAGAAGAAACACGCCGCCAAAACCGGTAATACGCTTAAAGTGTGTAAGGAAATAAGACGAAGACGAGTCAGGATACTCATACTCATTTATATAGAAACGCACACATAAAACGCAAACTCAATAAAGTTGTGACCAAAGCAGCAGCAACAAAATATTAACACAAATTTAACAACACAGCATCAGTCATTGCAACAACAGCAACAATAACAATAACATCAACAACAAAAACAAAAACAAAAACAAAATGAAGAGACAGGAGCAAAGCAACTCAACGAAAATGTTACATGCCACCACCGCCAACGTCAACGCAGCCGTAGTTGTCAAAGATACGGAAAATTCCAGCACAACTCAACAGCAACAACAGCACCATCACGACGCCACAGCGGCGCCGTCATCATCATCATCCTCCTCAGCAGCTGTTACAGCTGCGTTGCCGCTGCTTAATGGCAGTCACACAGCGCCACATTTATACAATGGCGTTGTGTCAGCAGCCTCAGCCGCCGCCGCAGTTGCAGCAATGTCATCAAATAACACCACCTCCGCCGCACCAGTCGCTGCCATTGGCAATTCAAATTATGATTTTTATAAAACGGACGATTCAAGTTATGTGCCCATACCGCATTTTTACTCGGGTCGCAGCGTATTTATAACGGGCGGCACTGGCTTTATGGGCAAGGTGAGTACAGTTATATGCTGAGATACTTTATCGATACGATTAGTACTCATTTACATTTACTTTCATTTGTATTCATTTTTATACCATTAAATTGTCCTGAGATATTCTTCTGAGTCGTGATTAACCTTATGAGTATTTTAGTTTTGCCTTCAGTATCAAAATCGTTTACAAATTCATCGCTCATATTCTTTAATATTTGTAGCCTACTTTTGAGTATACCGTATACGCAATGAAAGAAAATTGCACGTATACGACATGTGTACTCTCGAAAAAAAAAATAATATACACATAGTTAAATGTAAGCAACAAACAAATTTAAGAAATTACTTCATTGCGGGTGTGTTAACATGACAAAAAGAAATCCATCTGCATATGTCGCAAGTCAAACACACCCAAAACCAAAAAAGTATTTACATACATACATAAATGTGACACACAAGGAATATATGTACGACTTAGTCTAAAATCCAAAATATTACACAAATAGTACGAGTATAAAAGTAGAAACATTTGCGGTTTTTTTCTTTTATCCTCTTCTTCTTTGTATGACATATATTTCTAAATATATAAATGAATGTGTTTTGGCTCACAGTCATCTAACCAACTGGGATTCATCGTACATGGTTTGAAGAAATTTTCATGTTGTCGTTGGTTGGTGTGTCAGACAGACAGGCAGAAAGACAGTCAGGGTATGAGTTGCCAATGCATACAATATATGATATATATATTTTTTTTAAGTTTTCGCTTGAGACGCTTTTGCTAAATTTAGCAACAAAATTTATGCTTTTGTTCATTTGTGGAATGCCAAACTGACTTCTTTTTCCTCTCTACCAAACCACAAATACAATACAAATTTCATTTTGTTTGCTGAAATGCTAATTTAAGAAAGAGCCTTATTTTATTTTCACCATGTACGTTTCCTTTTATTTATATAAATATGATATACAGATTTCTTTGTCAATTTACTTCCGAATTCTTACAAAATTTCATTGGCACAAATAACTGTTGTATATTTGATGAACAATATTGTATTAAATTCCTTTTTGCATTTGCCAAAGTCTTGTTGATTAAAATGTGTAAATGTTACAAAATTGCAAATATTTTCCTTGCTTGCTTGAATTTGCTTCTATGATATATTTGACAACCTCAGGCTTTTCATTCAATCATGCAACAGTAATTACACAAGTATGCGTCTTGTTGCAAATGTTTTTCATAATTCATGTGCTGCAGTTGTATGTGTCGATTGTAAATTGATATTAGTCAGGCTATGCAATGTTGTTGGCAACGTATTGAGGGCGCCTTTCAGTCGGCAATACAATTGCATTACAAGGTTTCTTTTTTCTTTTTTACAATATACATGTTTATAATGCTAGAAATAGCAGGATTTCTGGAACGTCCGGATTAGGTTGTATCCGGATTATCGAAGTTCTATCGCAATTAGATTTTACTAATGCAAAAAAGTATTCTGCATTACTTTGCATATTGTTACCTGAATTGTATGTATGATGTGCCGTAAAATGTAGCATATTTTTGGGCACATTTTTTAAGTAAATTCGCACAACATGATTTCAGTTGAAAGACATTTAAAAAGATTTATCATGACAACTGATAGAACTTTTTAAAACAGGATTAATAATGATTAATTATTGTTTAATGTAAGCTTTTAGTGTTTGCCTTGGAAAGCCTTAAAAGCCTCATTAGTCTCACTAGAAGTAATTTTAAGGTTTTTTTTAATCAATTTCATCATTGCTACCTCAATTCAATGTATTGAGTACTCGTAGTATTTACATTAAGCTTAGTTACCTTCATGAAATTAATTAACGCTAATTAATTAAAATGTTAACCATCATGTTGTATTCCCAACAAACTTGCACAATAAAATTACGTAATTGAAACTCAACTCAAGTATTCAAGGACTTTGACCAGGCAGCCGAGCATTCATTCATTCATTTATTTGTTCATACATTTAGCTAACTGAATATCTATACAGCTAACCAATCAAGCTGACAAGTATCATGTCAAATGAAATGCGTTAACAAAACTATAATAATGAGCAGACATATGTACATATAAGGGTGTGTATATATATGAACTCTTAATGAGTAAGCAGTTAGTCTAATGATGAGTGCGAGAGCGACAGTAAAAGAAAGAGTTAAAAAAAAACAGAACGACCATAAAGACCTACTTGACCAACTCAACATAAGCGCCAAAGGACACGAACATATGCTTAAAAGTAGACAACAAAAAAAAAAAAAAGTTTACAAACATACTACACGAGGTGTGAATGTGTGTGGGAAATAGTTACCCTACATTGTACACACTTAAACAATTAAGTATTCATGAAAATGTTGGCAACGTATGCATTAAGTTTCATTGATTGGATACGTACTTGATTTTATCCCTTGTTTTTGTTATTCCTTATTGGGTGAAAATTGTCAGCAGTAAACAGAACACAACAACTAAAATCATGAACCATCAATAATAGTGGTGGCATGACAAAAAGGCGAACCTACTATGATACAAAGAGCAGCAACAAACCAAAAACGGCCGAAGGACAACGACAGGAAACGCGCGCACAATACGCCTTTCATCTATTTCTTGAGTTGTCCGTTTCACAATTTTAGTTGTTTTTTGTAGTATGTTTTTTGTTATTGTCGTTTTGTGTTTGAACAGGAAGGATAGTTGTGTCGTCTTTCGTTCGGTCAGCTGACTGACTGACTTTCTGACTGACGACGGTGCACGCTTCGTTGATTTGACTCAACTCAATTCAACAGAACACAACTTGGCTGCAACACGCCCAAATAACTAAGCACAAAAAGAATAACCGCAAAAATATGAGGACAACACAGCAAGGAAGAAGCACCAACACTACCACCACCACCGCCATACAATTGGGGCGTGTATTCAGGCTGGCAGTCGGTTGTTGTTGTTGTTGCTTGTATCAAGTAACATTTGGTTTTGCTGTTGGCATAGCTTGGTTCATTGGTTGGATAATTATTAGGTCGTAATTTGACTTCTGTGAAAATCGATTTGTTGTATTTTAAGTGGAATTTATGAGTTTGGGTTTTTGCTCTAATTTTAAACCGAATTAATATTTGTTGCTTTTGTGATTTTTTTGTTGCTCAATTAATTCAATTTAATTTTTAAATTTATTTGAAATTGAAAATATTCATTTTGTAAATGAAGCAAAATAATAAAAGCTTTTTATATTTTTTTTTTACAGGTTCTTGTGGAAAAACTGCTACGTTCATGTCCTGATATAAAAAATATATATCTTTTGATACGACCGAAACGTGGTCAAGAGGTCTCTGCGCGTCTGACCGAACTGTTGAATGCGCCGGTATGTCAGATTTTTCTTAATACTTATAATAAGTTAATGTTACTAATTTGGATTATTCTTGCAGCTTTTTGAATCGTTGCGTCGTGAAAAACCGAAGGAATTGAGCAAAGTCATACCAATATCGGGTGATATAACCTCAGAAGAACTGGGTATTTCAAAGAACGATCAGGTGTGTGCATATCTAAGATTCTTATAAATGATCTCTTCATCATGCTAATTATGATAATTACTAAAAATCTTTTAGGAGCTGCTCTGTCGTACTGTATCAATTGTTTTTCATTCAGCTGCCACAGTGAAATTCGATGAGAAGCTCAAATTGTCAGTCACAATCAATATGCTAGGGACAAAACGTTTGGTTGAATTATGCCATCGCATGATGTCCTTAGATGTAAGTGCTTTCATTTATATATTTAGCCTTACATTAATATCAATACACACTCCAGGCACTAATACACGTCTCCACTGCCTATTGCAATTGCGATAGAACCGATGTCTCTGAGGTCATATATGCGCCACCATATAATCCCGATGATATTATTTCGTTAATCAATTGGCTTCCCGAAGATATACTTGATCAGGTATGAGTTAATACTAACATAATCAATGACGCAATGATTGTTTTATGTAATGTTGTTTTTCATATTTTTTAGCTTACACCACGTTTGATTGGCAAACGCCCGAATACTTATACATTTACGAAGGCCTTAGCGGAGCATATGCTTCTCAAAGAGGCTGGCAATTTGCCCGTTGCCATTGTGAGGCCATCTATTGGTAAGTAGTTGAAAATTCATTTTCAATTCTATATTCAATAAATCTTTATGTACACCAACAGTGACTGCCAGCTTAAATGAGCCTTTTGCCGGTTGGGTTGACAATTTTAATGGTCCGACTGGTTTGGTGTCCGCACTGGCTAAGGGTCTCTTCCGTACAATGATGTGCGAAAAGAGCTATGTTGCCGATCTGGTACCTGTCGATATTGTGATTAATCTAATGATTGCGGCCGCATGGCGTACAGCGACGTATAAATCCAATAATCTTTTGATATATAATTGTTGTACCGGTCAACGGCATCCAATTTTTTGGCATGAATTCGTTAAATATGCGATGACATGCGTGCGAAAACATCCTTTGGGTATGTTGTCTTAAAACAATGAGAAGAAAGCTTTTAAATTTTGTTTGATTTCATATGTTTTTTTCATTCGTCTTCAGAGGGCTGTCTGTGGTATCCAACTGGCCAACTGCGCATGAATCGTCCAATAAACACATTAAATTGTATTTTTGTACATTATATACCAGCCTATATAATGGATATTGTTGCGAGAGTAATGGGCAAGAAGCCATTGTAAGTATAAAGTATAAAAATATATTAATTGTATGAAATGTTTGGGAGCTTTATGTTTTTTTGTAAACGTCTATAAAAATTATTTTGTTTGCAGCCTTGTCAACGTACAAACTAAAATTGCCAAAGCGGTCGAGTGTTTAGAATACTTTGCGACACGTCAGTGGCGATTCAAAGACGACAACGTGCACGCGTTGCTAAATACGCTGAGCCCCAAAGATCGTGAACAATTCATATTCGATGTACGTACCATTGACTGGGAGAAATATATGGAACGATATGTGCTTGGCTTTAGGGAATTTCTGTTTAAGCAGCAACCCGAAACGTTGCCAGCGAGCAGAAAGCGCATGATGAGGTAAATTGCTACTTATATATTTGCCTTAAATTTAATTTTAATAAAAAATTAAACTTTTAGATTATATTATCTACATCAGTTGACAAAACTCAATTAAAAAAAAATTGTTTTTCTTAAAACATAATTTTATGTAATGCAAAAATAAACGAGTTAAGAAACGATTGCAAATACTAAAAAATGGTAACTCTTTATAATAAAAAAAAGAAACAAAACTAAATAAATCAATATTAGTAAAATGGCTTGTTAACGCTTACAAAAAATATGCATACGTATATATATTGAAATATATAAATTAACTGAAAATGAACAAAGACCGAAAAACAAAAAATTAATGTAGTCATAAAAATTTTTACATATAAAATTAAGCCTTCAAAATTAAATTCGCGCAGACACAACGAGATAATAAATGAAAAAATAATACATAAAATGAAAAAAAAAAATATATATATATATATACATATATGAAAACTTGCTAAATGAATTGTGTATTTGTAAATTATGTTTTTGTTTCATGTCGTTTTCATTAAACAATAGAGTGCATTAATATTTTTAATTTATTTATTAGTATTTGCAAATAGTGAAGTTTAAGCGTAGCGGTGACATTGCATAACATTTTCATATAATATATAATAATAACACAAATGGGTTATTGTGCAACTGCAAAACGTAATTTATATACAAATAAAAATAGTTAAAGACAAATTAAAAAAGCGATTTATATATATATAAAACATTCCATCCAATTAGAACACAGCAGCATAAAAATGAATAAATAAAAAAAAATAAGAAAACAATTTGTATTTTGTAAAACATTCTTCACCCAAAAAAGCGAATCGCAAAAATAAATGAATACTAAAAAAACTTTGTGCAATTAACTAATTTATTTAATTGAACAAAAAACTACGCTAGCAATTTTTTTAGTTTTTAATAATTTTTTTTTAATAATTGTTTATATAAATTAGCAAAACAGAAACCTTTGTGCATAAAAAAAAATTTACTGTTGTAATATAAAAAAAATAAATAAATAATAAAAATAACGCGGGTGTTTGTCGGTAAAAATTTGAATTAAATGTTAATTTATTGTTTAATTATTTTTTAGAAATTTATATTTCCCAATGATTCTATACAATAAAAAACCAAACAAACAGCAAAATGTACATGCATATATAAACATCAACAACAAAGTTAATAAATTTAAAAAACAATAAAATAAAAAAACACTAACAAAATTGTGAAAAAAAAGTTCGACGGAAATGTCAAGACTTTTTGTTTTTTTGTACGGCAAAATGCCATGACTTTATAAGAAGTACGTAAGAAAATGTTGAGCTGTCCATTAGTTCGAATTTTATTTAAGTCAAGATTAAAATACGATTTCCTTTTTTTTTTATTCAATTTATTCGGTTTATTATATCTTTTTGTTATGAATTCGTTCATATTTCACTAGTTTTTACTCATATTATGCAAATTACTAATTTTAATTATAATAATATGAAATAATTATTATATAATCAATGCCAATACAATAACTAATTTAATAGAGTTTAATAATTTCGTTTTTCATTTCGATTTTTTTTTTTTTTTTTTGTTTTATTATGTTATATATTTTTTTGTTTTATTTTTTATTATAGTTTGTTTTTTACTTGTCTCCTTTATTAATATAATCATATAATTTTATTTATTTTATACTCGCCTAGTTGCTAGTTTATGCAATTTGATTAGGTTCAATTTGTTTCGATTTATTTTATATATATATATATATTTTTTTTTTTTATTTAGAAATTGCTAATATTATTATTTTTTTTATTAACTTTTCTTATTAATTTTTTTCTTTTTTCTATTAAATTCATGGCATTTTGCCGTACAAAAAAACAAAAAGTCTTGACATTTCCGTCGAACTTTTTTTTCACAATTTTGTTAGTGTTTTTTTATTTTATTGTTTTTTAAATTTATTAACTTTGTTGTTGATGTTTATATATGCATGTACATTTTGCTGTTTGTTTGGTTTTTTATTGTATAGAATCATTGGGAAATATAAATTTCTAAAAAATAATTAAACAATAAATTAACATTTAATTCAAATTTTTACCGACAAACACCCGCGTTATTTTTATTATTTATTTATTTTATTTTTTTTTATATTACAACAGTAAATTTTTTTTTATGCACAAAGGTTTCTGTTTTGCTAATTTATATAAACAATTATTAAAAAAAAATTATTAAAAACTAAAAAAATTGCTAGCGTAGTTTTTTGTTCAATTAAATAAATTAGTTAATTGCACAAAGTTTTTTTAGTATTCATTTATTTTTGCGATTCGCTTTTTTGGGTGAAGAATGTTTTACAAAATACAAATTGTTTTCTTATTTTTTTTTATTTATTCATTTTTATGCTGCTGTGTTCTAATTGGATGGAATGTTTTATATATATATAAATCGCTTTTTTAATTTGTCTTTAACTATTTTTATTTGTATATAAATTACGTTTTGCAGTTGCACAATAACCCATTTGTGTTATTATTATATATTATATGAAAATGTTATGCAATGTCACCGCTACGCTTAAACTTCACTATTTGCAAATACTAATAAATAAATTAAAAATATTAATGCACTCTATTGTTTAATGAAAACGACATGAAACAAAAACATAATTTACAAATACACAATTCATTTAGCAAGTTTTCATATATGTATATATATATATATATTTTTTTTTTTCATTTTATGTATTATTTTTTCATTTATTATCTCGTTGTGTCTGCGCGAATTTAATTTTGAAGGCTTAATTTTATATGTAAAAATTTTTATGACTACATTAATTTTTTGTTTTTCGGTCTTTGTTCATTTTCAGTTAATTTATATATTTCAATATATATACGTATGCATATTTTTTGTAAGCGTTAACAAGCCATTTTACTAATATTGATTTATTTAGTTTTGTTTCTTTTTTTTATTATAAAGAGTTACCATTTTTTAGTATTTGCAATCGTTTCTTAACTCGTTTATTTTTGCATTACATAAAATTATGTTTTAAGAAAAACAATTTTTTTTTAATTGATTATTGTTATTTTTTTTTTTTTAGTTTTATGACTTCACAAAATTTACAAAAATATTTAAATAACTTATATTGTATGAAATTACCTCTTTTTGTATTTTTTTTTTTTTTAATAATTTTTTTTTTATTTAAGTTTAAATCGAAAATAATAAAAATATAAAATTACACAAAGTTTGTTGTTGTCGTTTTTATTTTTTTGTTTTAATTTTTTATTTATTTTTTTGTTAGGGCAACTTTGGACCCTTAAATTTGTTGTGATTGACCTGCAAGCGGTGCAATCACAGCCAAAAATTAGAACAAAATTTCAAAAAATCATGTCGGATTTCGGTTGTGTTTTGTTTTTTTTTTTTTGATTTTTTTGTTTTTTTCACAAGATTTCTAAATCTTTGCATTTAGAAAAAACATCAAAATATTACAAAAATGGTATTAAACGCGCGATTTTGAGTGCATTCTCCAGGAATGCACACCACAACGCATTCAGGCGTTTCGAACGCGCCATCAGAAAACGCCAAGTCAGCAACACCGCAATCAGTTTTGTCAACTGATGTAGATAATATAATCTAAAAGTTTAATTTTTTATTAAAATTAAATTTAAGGCAAATATATAAGTAGCAATTTACCTCATCATGCGCTTTCTGCTCGCTGGCAACGTTTCGGGTTGCTGCTTAAACAGAAATTCCCTAAAGCCAAGCACATATCGTTCCATATATTTCTCCCAGTCAATGGTACGTACATCGAATATGAATTGTTCACGATCTTTGGGGCTCAGCGTATTTAGCAACGCGTGCACGTTGTCGTCTTTGAATCGCCACTGACGTGTCGCAAAGTATTCTAAACACTCGACCGCTTTGGCAATTTTAGTTTGTACGTTGACAAGGCTGCAAACAAAATAATTTTTATAGACGTTTACAAAAAAACATAAAGCTCCCAAACATTTCATACAATTAATATATTTTTATACTTTATACTTACAATGGCTTCTTGCCCATTACTCTCGCAACAATATCCATTATATAGGCTGGTATATAATGTACAAAAATACAATTTAATGTGTTTATTGGACGATTCATGCGCAGTTGGCCAGTTGGATACCACAGACAGCCCTCTGAAGACGAATGAAAAAAACATATGAAATCAAACAAAATTTAAAAGCTTTCTTCTCATTGTTTTAAGACAACATACCCAAAGGATGTTTTCGCACGCATGTCATCGCATATTTAACGAATTCATGCCAAAAAATTGGATGCCGTTGACCGGTACAACAATTATATATCAAAAGATTATTGGATTTATACGTCGCTGTACGCCATGCGGCCGCAATCATTAGATTAATCACAATATCGACAGGTACCAGATCGGCAACATAGCTCTTTTCGCACATCATTGTACGGAAGAGACCCTTAGCCAGTGCGGACACCAAACCAGTCGGACCATTAAAATTGTCAACCCAACCGGCAAAAGGCTCATTTAAGCTGGCAGTCACTGTTGGTGTACATAAAGATTTATTGAATATAGAATTGAAAATGAATTTTCAACTACTTACCAATAGATGGCCTCACAATGGCAACGGGCAAATTGCCAGCCTCTTTGAGAAGCATATGCTCCGCTAAGGCCTTCGTAAATGTATAAGTATTCGGGCGTTTGCCAATCAAACGTGGTGTAAGCTAAAAAATATGAAAAAACAACATTACATAAAACAATCATTGCGTCATTGGTTATGTTAGTATTAACTCATACCTGATCAAGTATATCTTCGGGAAGCCAATTGATTAACGAAATAATATCATCGGGATTATATGGTGGCGCATATATGACCTCAGAGACATCGGTTCTATCGCAATTGCAATAGGCAGTGGAGACGTGTATTAGTGCCTGGAGTGTGTATTGATATTAATGTAAGGCTAAATATATAAATGAAAGCACTTACATCTAAGGACATCATGCGATGGCATAATTCAACCAAACGTTTTGTCCCTAGCATATTGATTGTGACTGACAATTTGAGCTTCTCATCGAATTTCACTGTGGCAGCTGAATGAAAAACAATTGATACAGTACGACAGAGCAGCTCCTAAAAGATTTTTAGTAATTATCATAATTAGCATGATGAAGAGATCATTTATAAGAATCTTAGATATGCACACACCTGATCGTTCTTTGAAATACCCAGTTCTTCTGAGGTTATATCACCCGATATTGGTATGACTTTGCTCAATTCCTTCGGTTTTTCACGACGCAACGATTCAAAAAGCTGCAAGAATAATCCAAATTAGTAACATTAACTTATTATAAGTATTAAGAAAAATCTGACATACCGGCGCATTCAACAGTTCGGTCAGACGCGCAGAGACCTCTTGACCACGTTTCGGTCGTATCAAAAGATATATATTTTTTATATCAGGACATGAACGTAGCAGTTTTTCCACAAGAACCTGTAAAAAAAAATATAAAAAGCTTTTATTATTTTGCTTCATTTACAAAATGAAAATTTTCAATTTCAAATAAATTTAAAAATTAAATTGAATTAATTGAGTAACAAAAAAATCACAAAAGCAACAAATATTAATTCGGTTTAAAATTAGAGCAAAAACCCAAACTCATAAATTCCACTTAAAATACAACAAATCGATTTTCACAGAAGTCAAATTACGACCTAATAATTATCCAACCAATGAACCAAGCTATGCCAACAGCAAAACCAAATGTTACTTGATACAAGCAACAACAACAACAACCGACTGCCAGCCTGAATACACGCCCCAATTGTATGGCGGTGGTGGTGGTAGTGTTGGTGCTTCGTCCTTGCTGTGTTGTCCTCATATTTTTGCGGTTATTCTTTTTGTGCTTAGTTATTTGGGCGTGTTGCAGCCAAGTTGTGTTCTGTTGAATTGAGTTGAGTCAAATCAACGAAGCGTGCACCGTCGTCAGTCAGAAAGTCAGTCAGTCAGCTGACCGAACGAAAGACGACACAACTATCCTTCCTGTTCAAACACAAAACGACAATAACAAAAAACATACTACAAAAAAAAACTAAAATTGTGAAACGGACAACTCAAGAAATAGATGAAAGGCGTATTGTGCGCGCGTTTCCTGTCGTTGTCCTTCGGCCGTTTTTGGTTTGTTGCTGCTCTTTGTATCATAGTAGGTTCGCCTTTTTGTCATGCCACCACTATTATTGATGGTTCATGATTTTAGTTGTTGTGTTCTGTTTACTGCTGACAATTTTCACCCAATAAGGAATAACAAAAACAAGGGATAAAATCAAGTACGTATCCAATCAATGAAACTTAATGCATACGTTGCCAACATTTTCATGAATACTTAATTGTTTAAGTGTGTACAATGTAGGGTAACTATTTCCCACACACATTCACACCTCGTGTAGTATGTTTGTAAACTTTTTTTTTTTTTTGTTGTCTACTTTTAAGCATATGTTCGTGTCCTTTGGCGCTTATGTTGAGTTGGTCAAGTAGGTCTTTATGGTCGTCCTGTTTTTTTTTAACTCTTTCTTTTACTGTCGCTCTCGCACTCATCATTAGACTAACTGCTTACTCATTAAGAGTTCATATATATACACACACTTATATGTACATGCTCATTATTATAGTTTTGTTAACGCATTTCGTTTGACATGATACTTGTCAGCTTGATTAGTTAGCTGTATAGATATTCAGTTAGCTAAATGTATGAACAAATAAATGAATGAATGAATGCTCGGCTGCCTGGTCAAAGTCCTTGAATACTTGAGTTGAGTTTCAATTACGTAATTTTATTATGCAAGTTTGTTGGGAATACAACATGATGGTTAACATTTTAATTAATTAGCGTTAATTAATTTCATGAAGGTAACTAAGCTCAATGTAAATACTACGAGTACTTAACACATTGAATTGAGGTAGCAATGATGAAATTGATTAAAAAAAACCTTAAAATTACTTCTAGTGAGACTAATGAGGCTTTTAAGGCTTTCCAAGGCAAACACTAAAAGCTACATTAAACAATAATTAATCATTATTAATCCTGTTTTAAAAAGTTCTATCAGTTGTCATGATAAATCTTTTTAAATGTCTTTCAACTGAAATCATGTTGTGCGAATTTACTTAAAAAATGTGCCCAAAAATATGCTACACTTTACGACACATCAAACAAACAATTCAGTCAACAATATGCAGAGTAATACAGAATACTTTTTTGCATTAGTAAAATCTAATTACGATGGAACTTCGATAATCCGGACACAACCTAATCCGGACGTTCCAGAAATCCTATAATGTCTAGCATTATAAACATATACATATATTGTAAAAAAGAAAAAAGAAACCTTGTAATGCAATTGTATTGCCGACTGAAAGGCGCCCTCAATACGTTGCCAACAACATTGCATAGCCTGACTAATATCAATTTACAATCGACACATACAACTGCAGCACATGAATTATGAAAAACATTTGCAACAAGACGCATACTTGTGTAATTACTGTTGCATGATTGAATGAAAAGCCTGAGGTTGTCAAATATATCATAGAAGCAAATTCAAGCAAGCAAGGAAAATATTTGCAATTTTGTAACATTTACACATTTTAATCAAGAAGACTTTGGCAAATGCAAAATGGAATTTAATACAATATTGTTCATCAAATATACAACAGTTATTTGTGCCAATGAAATTTTGTAAGAATTCGGAAGTAAATTGACAAAGAAATCTGTATATCATATTTATATCAATAAAAGGAAACGTACATTGTGAAAATAAAATAAGGCTCTTTCTTAAATTAGCATTTCAGCAAACAAAATGAAATTTGTATTGTATTTGTGGTTTGGTAGAGAGGAAAAAGAAGTCAGTTTGGCATTCCACAAATGAACAAAAGCATAAATTTTGTTGCTAAATTTAGCAAAAGCGTCTCAAGCGAAAACTTAAAAAAAAATATATATATCATATATTGTATGCATTGGCAACTCATACCCTGACTGTCTTTCTGCCTGTCTGTCTGACACACCAACCAACGACAACATGAAAATTTCTTCAAACCATGTACGATGAATCCCAGTTGGTTAGATGACTGTGAGCCAAAACACATTCATTTATATATTTAGAAATATATGTCATACAAAGAAGAAGAGGATAAAAGAAAAAAACCGCAAATGTTTCTACTTTTATACTCGTACTATTTGTGTAATATTTTGGATTTTAGACTAAGTCGTACATATATTCCTTGTGTGTCACATTTATGTATGTATGTAAATATTTTTTGGTTTTGGGTGTGTTTGACTTGCGACATATGCAGATGGATTTCTTTTTGTCATGTTAACACACCCGCAATGAAGTAATTTCTCAAATTTGTTTGTTGCTTACATTTAACTATGTATATATTATTTTTTTTTTTCAAGAGTACACATGTCGTATACGTGCAATTTTATTTCATTGCGTATACTCAAAAGTAGGCTATAAATATTAAAGAATATGAGCGATGAATTTGTAAACGATTTTAATACTGAAGGCAAAACTAAAATATTCATAAAGTCATGTTATTCACGAGTCAGAAGAATATCTCAGGACAATTTAAAGGTATAACAATACAAATAAAAGTAAATGTAAATGAGTACTAATCGTATCGATAAAGTATCTCAGTATATAACTATACTCACCTTGCCCATAAAGCCAGTGCCGCCCGTTATAAATACGCTGCGACCCGAGTAAAAATGCGGTATGGGCACATAACTTGAATCGTCCGTTTTATAAAAATCATAATTTGAATTGCCAATGGCAGCGACTGGTGCGGCGGAGGTGGTGTTATTTGATGACATTGCTGCAACTGCGGCGGCGGCTGAGGCTGCTGACACAACGCCATTGTATAAATGTGGCGCTGTGTGACTGCCATTAAGCAGCGGCAACGCAGCTGTAACAGCTGCTGAGGAGGATGATGATGATGACGGCGCCGCTGTGGCGTCGTGATGGTGCTGTTGTTGCTGTTGAGTTGTGCTGGAATTTTCCGTATCTTTGACAACTACGGCTGCGTTGACGTTGGCGGTGGTGGCATGTAACATTTTCGTTGAGTTGCTTTGCTCCTGTCTCTTCATTTTGTTTTTGTTTTTGTTTTTGTTGTTGATGTTATTGTTATTGTTGCTGTTGTTGCAATGACTGATGCTGTGTCGTTAAATTTGTGTTAATATTTTGTTGCTGCTGCTTTGGTCACAACTTTATTGAGTTTGCGTTTTATGTGTGCGTTTCTATATAAATGAGTATGAGTATCCTGACTCGTCTTCGTCTTATTTCCTTACACACTTTAAGCGTATTACCGGTTTTGGCGGCGTGTTTCTTCTTCTTCTTCGTGTTCTTCAATGAATTTTGTCGATTATAAATTTGGAAATATTTATGATATATATATATGTATTATTATATATATATTTTCTAGGAAGCAGTTTTGTATTATTTTGTTTGTTATGTGTGCGTTTTTATGTTTAAAATTTTTTTTTACAATTTTGTCGTTTCTTTTTATATTTATTATATATAAATTTGAATTTATAATATTTGTTTCTTATGCGTTTTGCTATCAATTTTTTTGTTGTTGTTATTATTGAATTAATTTAAGTATTTTTATTTGCTTTGGAAGTGTTTGGGGAAGTTGTCGATTTGTTTAAGCTATTTACTTGTTGTTGTAGCTGTTGTTGTTGCTTATTAGGGCGCGTTTTTTGTCGTTTAGCTTTTTAACAAAAGTAACGTTTGTTGGTTTTGAATTAAAAAGTTAATTTTTGAACGCTAAATAAGAGGATTGAAATTGAATATTTGTAATTTGTTCTAATTCTGCATTTATCAACTGCTACCAAATGTTCTTTTTGCGTTTGAGCGTTTATCCATTTTGCTTTTAGTATTGAATATTTGTCAATTATTTCTTGTTTTTTATTTTCTTTCGTTTTAAGTTGTTATATTCAAGATTTTAATTCGTTTGTTTTGTTTTATAAAATATTATTTTATTTAAGTTAAGTGAAGCTGAAATGTAAAAGAGAATAAGTAATTATTAATAATAATTTTAAAAATATTTAATATATTAATTGATTAGCATAAGTCTTAAACTAAATTTTTTTTTTTCCTAACTGATAATAATGGAATATCATATTGTATTCTCAAAACCACTCAAAGCAACATAAAATATTAAAGAAATATAGTCAAGGCTCTATTTCGAGTAAGTTGAGTAAAACTAGTTATCAGAACAAATTGGTGGTGCAATTTTTAACTCTAAATTTAACAACAAAACACAACTAAATGAACACCTACAATAATTTCTATGCCTCACTTAAAAGGCTATAAAGAAAAAAAATCATTCGCCTATTAAAATATACTCAAGGTTGATACTTTCCCAAAAACTGAAAACACTTTAGTCCATTACGAAAAAGAAAACAAATATTTGCCATACAATAGCATAATTAATGGACTTGGCTGGCGGTTTCACACTGCTAAACAAACAAAAAAATAAAATCTGGCAACGTCATTTTACATAATCCAACAATGACGTATTGCACGTGGGCATGGGACCGTCATGGATGTTGTTCGTGTTGTGTTGCTCATGACTATGGCGATATTGTTGTGGCTGTTGTTGGTGGTGTTGGTGTTGTTGTTGTGGTGTTGAATGGTCGTGAGGATGCATTAAAATGCAATTTTCGTTAGCATGAAAGCAAAATTGGCAGAATGCCAATAATACTGTTACGACAATAAATGTAACGCCTTTCATCCTGATGACGCACATCAGGAAAAATAATATGTCCTTATGCTGCTTCACGCACACACAAAACTTCATAGCAAATATCAAGTATATTAAAAAAAAAAAAAAATACGCAGTAAACTGCCAAAAAAAAACGTACAAAAAAAAATTGTTACGCGTCAATGACAATGACGTTGATGTTGATGATGATGTTGATGACGGTCGCTTGGTAAGCAAATTATTTCTGGAACATCGAAGCGACAGTTTGATAGCTACGAAACTACATACGTCACACAAAAAAACAAGAAAGCATGAAGAACTAGTAAGGGCGGTATAGATGAGTACACTCAACCATATAATACCCTGCACACACTGTAGGAGGTGTGACGTCCCAATTAAAAAAAATCGTATATTTGGCATCAGGAATTCACGAAAAGTTCGAGTTTGCTGGTCTCTGAGGGAGAGGCCATGAAATAAAGGGGTGTTTTTCGGTATGCAGTTTTAAGGACTGACTAGATTTACTGAACCTGCACACAAAATTTCAGACACGTATAGTTCATAGTTGTGGCGATATACCAATTTTAATCAAAATAAACTGGCATTTACCTAAAATTTTAGTTTGCCGGCCTTTGATGGGTAGTCCACATGCAAAATGGTATTTTCTGGTATGCAGCTTTAAAAAGTTATATATAATTAGTTCTCTTAGTCCATTGGTGAGGACGGACGGACGGATATCGCTTAATCAATTGGTCTTGTCGTCCTTGTCAAGAATATATATAATTTATGTGGTCCCTCTCCCCTGCTTCTATGCGTTACATACATTTCGGCCAAACAAACACAATATACCCTGGTACAGTATGTACAGGGTATGAAAACGACTAAGTTGGCTTTGGTTTATAATTTGTTTAATGTTTTAGATTACTATAATGCATTTAGATTACTATAAAATATTTTATGGTAATCAGTACCATACGCAATGAGAATGGAAGAAAGGAAGGAACAATGAAGCCTTGACACAATATGTAATATGTAATATGTTTGAAGAACTATACATATTGAAACTAACACCGACCTATTAGAGAAAATCTTGAAGTGATTGTGCCCTTAAATATGAAATGTCTTCCAAAATCCTTGTCTTAAAACATTGTCTTTACAGATTTTGAAGATATTTCTTAAGAGAATATTACTTTTGTCTTAATAGCAACTCTTTTTACTTGCAAATATAGCTTTTTATTCGAAAAGCTGCCATTTTAAAGTTTGATTCACACACAAATCCAGACACATTTGCAAACTTAAAAATTTTGTATCTAAAGAAACATTTATTCCAATTAACAAAACACAACACGAAACTCATTAGTCTATTAAACAACACCGGCTTAGCTTAAGAGCGAGGCAAGCATAAAATAATTAATACAGCGGGCAATCCAAATGAAATTTGATAGTCTCATTAGGCATAAACACACAACTCAACCCAACAATATAACCATTCATCCAACCATTACACGAATCCTCCGAGTTTTAAGTGCACAATCGAACGAATCGAAGCGGTAAAAGAAAAACAACACTTTAAGCGGATTATTTGTAAACTGATACGATAGTCAAAGGCGCACTTTTCTGTTGTAATTTTTTTTTTTCATTGGTAAATTTTCCTTGTTTTACACTTAACAGTTTTATTTTTAATTCATATAATATTTCTTCTTTTTTTTGTTGGTGACAAAAGTAGAATATTAACGACACTAAACGTACCGACACGTATCAATGACAAAATTCGAATGAACGGCCGAAATGCATTGAAGGCATTCTATATTCGAAACGAGGCTTTGAAAATTGCATGATTTTGTGTTCAAAAGCCTCTCTTAGAAGCCACCAAATAACAACAATAATAACAACAACAAAAGCAATCACAACGTCGTCGGTTCTGCCGTCGTCGTTGCTGTTGTTGTTGTCATTGGCGTCATCATGAACTTCAGCACTTTGCTTTGATGAGCGTCAATAGCATCAATGCCGATTTCGTTTAGAGTATTATAAATTTTTGTTTTTTTTTTTTCCTTTAATTATTATTTATTTTATCACTTTATTGCGAACGTTAAATCGTCTGTTGTAATTTTTTGCGCACCTTAAACGCATCAATCTATGCAAACAATTATCATGCATACATTTTTTACGAGTTTTGGCCGGAATACTTTAAACGTATTGCGTACAAAGTTCTATGCAACTTTATGTAACGCCCTTTTAATCAATATGTGCATTTGCATGTCTCACCTTTGTCATTTAGGCTTTTTTTTTAACTTTAGCAAAAAGAATTTTTTAAAATGCGCACATTGCTTGTATTAATATACGTCGAGACTTAATAAGTTGCCTTATAGCAATTGATTATACAAAATTAATATGCAAAGTAAACAGCAACAAAAAATAGCAACAGAAGAATTGGAAAGCAAACATTTATGTATTTATTAATTTGCTAAGCAAATAAACTCGTTGACAACTTAGGTCAAAATTACAAAGGTCAATCAATTGTTTGTTGTCACTTGAGCAATCGAATTTTATTTCTTCAGTTTTATACAAGTTCTTCATGTGTTGACCATAAAATTGGTAGTTTTTGTATTACATATGATATGTGCATAATATTAATAGTCTTTAAATAGATACTCATCATTAGAATAACTAAGATGACTCGCCTTTGTAAACCATTTAAGCAATCAAGTAATTTTAATGAAATTTATATTAAGGTTGCTTAAATCAAAATATAACCTTATCAGAGTTTGGCATTTTTTTTTTTTTTTTTTGCTCAAGTCAATTATTTTCCTACACTTTTTGTTTTAACTAATAACAACTTTATATCATTTAATAGTTTTTAAAGAATTTCAAATCACAAATGAATGTCATTATTTACTTTTTTGATTAAAGTATGAATATAAAAATCTTTGTTGAAAATTGTCATCAACCATCAATTTGATCTGTACTTTTATTCTTCAACATATCTTCTTCTCTTATGTCAAGAAGCATGAAGTACAAATGTAATTTGTATAAAAAGCAATCAATGTCTCAATTAAATGTCTCAGTGTTTTTTTTCTTGGTGTTTCTGAAGTCGTATAAAAACTTCACTTAACCAGAAACAAAAAAACTTAATTAGAGAAGCCAAAATCGAAGCGAAGTCAATGAGCACGTAAACAGACAAATATAATTTTCGACAAATCGAAACTAAAACGTCGATTTGTGAACAACATAATGAAATACATAAGAGATGTTAATTTTTTACAAATGAAAATAGAGAAGATCCAAAAAGATATTTGAAAATAAAAATATGAAACAGAAGACGAAAACACAAAGTGTCATAATCGATATGCGATGTGCCAAATTTTTTACATATTTAACACATTTCTTTGCGAAATATTTAAGTTGACCTCAAAAATAAAATAGCAACATTTTTATCTTTTTTATCTCAAAAGCGATCATACGCATAATCATGACCGACGGCAACAACTACAAATCGTTGTTCAAATTAGTTTACTTAATGAGGCATTTATTTATTTATGTCAAATAAAAACAAAAATCAAAAAATAAATAAAAAAAAAATTAATTGTGTTAAACACACAAAGACATGTTGTTTTTTTCAATTTTACCAAGGCTGTTGGGTCAAAAAAATAAAATCGAAAGTTTTTTTTTTCTCGCATTTCTTAAACTTTTGAAATTGGTTAAGACGCGAAGCGAAGGCTAAAGTGAAAGTCATTAGAGGCAATGGCGGCTTTTTTGTGAATTCCGTTTAAAGCGCACTTAAAAATCTGTTGGCTTTTTTGTTTCTCTCAATTTGTATTATTGACAACTTCTTAAAGTTGGCTGGAAAAAACCATGTCTGTGCACTTGTGAATTGTTTGGATTACATTTTCCTTATTTGCCTTAACTTTTGTTGACGTAAATGGTGACTTTTGATTTTGAGATCTTCGGGACCTTAGGGGAAATTTGTGTGTACTTGCAAATAATGTCCAAGTTGTCGTCGTAGTTTGCCTTTCGTCAAAACTTTGTTTATTTGTATTTATTCTAATAATTTAATGTACTCAAAGTTTGCGTTCAACTTAATTTGCGTTCTTTTTTTCCGTTTTTTGCCTTTTTGTATTTCATAAAATATACGAAAACAGGAAATGTCATGTGTATATATTTTTTTTTTAAAACAATACTTACAAACTTTTTTGTTTGCTTTCATGAAAATTTTAGGAATTCCCATTACTTTATGAAGTTTTACCTTAAACAAATTGTAGCGCCTTCGCAAAGTACTTATATTTATTGCCTCCTTTAAATAATGCAAAACACATGCCAATTTATAACGTAAATTAACTTTCGCTAATTTGAAAAACAAACAATTTTATAATACTTATGTATTGTTACAGACCACAGACCAAGCTTATATCATGGGTCATGTTTAGGCAATGCATTTGTGAAATTAGAACCTTGTTAGCAAATCTCTAATAAACAAATAAATTGCACAGTTACAAAGTACATTTTCAACGTCTTGATTTAAAATTTCTTGAAATTTGTATTATTGAGCATGAAGTCAAGGCAAATGATCACAAATTCTTATAACAAAAAAAAAAATTATAACTATATTTTTTCACAAAATAATAACGATCCATGTATATAAATACATGGCTCTGTATTGCAAGTCTTATTGACACTCAAGACATTCGAGATGTCAAAATTTCTTTAAAAATTATATATGTATAAATTTAATTAAAGCAATACTTTAATTTTGATTGACTTTTCATTATTATTGACAAAATTGTTCAACAGATTTAAATTTATTTTCTGATAACAGTCTTTGTACCTTCAAAAACACCTCAAACGTAAGTTTCAGTCTACCCATGCCCCATAACCGTGTTAACTGTAAAAATTATCAATGAAACACATTTAAGGCCTTTTTTTAACTCTCACTTCCATGCAACAATATTGTTTCTCTACGCTTTACGTTGGTTCTGATTCTTTACAAGTGAAATTTCTTGTTTGACAACATTTTTCGGCTACCCTCGCGCCCTAGACCTTAACCTGTTATGCGCCCAAATCATTACAACGTACAAACTTCATGGCATGTTTTATTCAAAACTTTGCCAACATCAAACAAGCGCACACACATAAAAACCCAAAAAAAAAAAAAAAAAAATACATTAAATATATAAACGTATGTGAAAAAGAAAGAAAAACATTTTTCGCATCAGGCGATTTTTGTATAACCACTTTCCGCTGCCTTTTCTACTGTCACTGACGCTGCTCTACACAACTCTTAGCTGCAACCCTGCAGGGCACCACGCCTTCAATGAAGCAACCAATGTTGAGCATGTTAAGCGTTGGTTATAAACTTGCTAAACGCCGCCGCCGAATCGATTCGTTTCGAACCTGCCTTGACAAGGCAGTCAAGCAGGCGGACGACAGACACACCAACAGACAAGCAGACAGACAGACAGGCAGACGGACATGCACACAACGTTACACGTTGCTGTTGTAGAATGTGTTTGACCCATTTAATATAAAGCTTACAGTTTATCATCATCTTCAGCAACATCATTATTAGCAAATGGCATCATCATTAATGCCAACAACACCATCGATACAAAGTTGTTTGATTGTGTTGTTGTTGTTGTTATTAATGAATTGACTTGGTTTTTGAAGACTGGTTCGCTTAACGGCGGCTGTCACAACTCTCAACTCTCAGCTCAGCTCAGCTCTCAGCTTTCTTACATATTCTCAAGCAAACTAACCAACAACAACTTTGATGTTTTGTCTTTTTCTTTTTTTGTTTAACGTACACACACTCACACACACACACACGTACATGTAAGTTGGTATATAAATATAAACATTTTGTTGCTTAACTTTTCATACAAACACAACACAGCACAATTTTGCCGAACGCCCTTTTCCTCAACACTTCGCATTTCGATTTCGCTATCATTTCTTTCGGATTACATGTTATTTGACATATGCGGAAGAAGACTCTGACATTTCATTTAACGATTGGATTTAGATTTTTTTTGTTGTTGTTGTTTTTCTGTCATTTATTTATGTTTTGTTTTTTGTCATTGATTGAATTCGAGTTCTGTTTTTTTTTTGTTTTTGTTTTATTTTCACCTCATGAAGGTCTGTACTTGTTTGACCTTTTGATTTCATTTGAATAGGGTTTTCTTTTCTTTGGCTTGCCTTGATTTTTCACTGGAAATCGTAATTGAAAATGGTCGTTTTTATTTTTTTTTGTTGCTTATTTTGTGTTTATGTGATTTGTAGTTGAGTGTAACTCTGCTATTAACCTAAATAAGAGCTTGTACTTTATACAAGTCAAATTTGACTTAATGCTTGAAAGCTGTTAGGCTTGAATTTCAAACAATCTTGCATGTTTTATTTACAACAGATTATTTTAATTGCACATAATTCGGACATTGGCACTGTATTATAACGTCCACCGATATAAAGCTAAGTAATTTATAGATTCCTATTTTAAAACTACAAATTTACATTAAGAAACTTTATTCTTAAATTTGTTGCATTATATAATAAAATATAAGACAAAAATGAAAAATCTCAAGATCCGGAAGCTCCAAAATTTGTTTTTTTTTATTTAAAATTTTGATTTCAGTATCATAAACATATCTCAAATCTGAAATTCTTTCTTCAATAGTTATAAAAATTATCTTAAACTAAGTCGCTTTTCATAAACATGTTCATGTCTCAAAACCATTACAAATTTCTATACAAAAGAATAAAAAAAATAAACACGTGTACATAATGCACGTTGCGCGTTCGCTGTCTCAATCTTTATCACTGTCTACTGTCGCTCACCGCACTATGAAAATACCCCAGAACTAAACTAACAAAAGAAAAACTAGAACTCATTATGACAAGCTTGCTCAATAATAGCAAAATTGCCATTAAGTCGTCAGACATGCGAATGAAATTAGTTTAGTAAACGTTATAAAGAAGCAGAAGAGCATAAAAGAAAATTAATAAGACTACTCAGACCACTTGGCCGTCTACTTGGACGACTACTGGGGTGACTGAGCGACTGAGCGACCGGCACTTGTGTCACTATCGTTGTTGATTTCGATGCCTCACCGGATAAGCTCTCAAGAACTGCGTATTGTGCGAATGTAAGCTGTCTTCTTCGAAATGCTTACATAGATATGTACATATGTAGGTATGTATGTATGCACAAGTATGTTTGTCTATGCTGTGCTGATGTTCAAAACCACGACTATTCTTCTTCAGCTCAACAATTTTTGATTAATAAATAAAGCAATGATTATGCATGCTGATTGGATTACATTATCGTAACATGTTTTGAGTACAACGTAATAATAAACTTATTATGATGTTGTAATTCTCAAGATTAAATTGAATATAAAATGGAGGGGTGCCAGCATTTCAATGTGTGAAACACGTTCTTCCATTATGTAGTGATCAATTTTTAAAGGCAAATATTTCATTATGATTACTTAGTTATAAAAATAAAAAATATTACTTACTACAATTGTCTATAAATCTTTTGAAAATATAAAGATCCATAAAAACATATATAAATAATATAAAACACACATTCAGGAGATCTCAGAAACTATACGTCCAATTGAGTTCAAATTTTGAACAGTGTTTATGTAAAGGTTCACCTAGAAAGGAGTGCCTGAAGGTCCTGTTCGTTTATCTCATAGGTAATATGGATCAGTACAACAAAAGTAGTCGATAGAGACACAACTGCTTATCTGTTCATTCTCACCAATGGTGTTCGCAAAGTATAAAAGCTAGAGACTTGAAAATTCAGAGTAAGGCTTGGAAATAGTACACGTTTGTTTAAATTTGTGTCACACCCACGTTTTTAAAAGACTGTAGCAGAAGCAATAGAACAGTAATTGTTTAAGAACTTCTTCAATATGAAATCATGTCATAAGTATAAGTACGCCAAGCACTTTCAATTGACGACGACGGCGACGACGGCGACGACTACGCAATGAGCATGCCAACGGTAAAGCTTAGAAATTTCACTTAAACTAAAAATAACGCACAAAAACAACAACACACTATTTACACAATGCCAGCACGTACAACTGAAGGAAAATGGCACAAGAAAAAAAAAACTACAACAGCAACCGCAATGACAACGACAACGATTGTAACAAAGTGATGGCATTTAGAAATTATTTAAATATGCGAAAGACAACAAGAACAAACGAAAGAAAGAAAAAAAACAGGTTTATAAAATTATGAATGAACAAAGAGTGCGCTATTACTGCGTTAAAACTGAAGGCTTTGATTGAATTTCGAGGCTGCGACGAAAACAACAACGACAACAACAACAACAACAATGATAAAGACAACGACAGCAACGCATGCGCAGAAACGTCAACTATATTGATGATGATGCAGATGAAAAAGCGGCAAAGGAAGAGAAAAAGTAACAAAAGCAAAAACAAAAACAACATAAAAAGACCATTGATATTGAGCAAGTGTAACAACAAAGTGGGTCAATGCGCGACGGTGACGATGACGATTGATGATGTTGTTGCTGTGGTTGTTGGTGATGATGATGAAGATGATGACGAAGACAACGTAAAAGTGGCTTAAATAGCAACACGTATTTTTTGCTTAGCTACTTAAGCGTAGTAGCAACAAATTCACGCACACACACACAAACACACAGACTCAGTTATATTTTGAAATTGATAATGCTTAATTATAATTATGTGTTGTTGTTTGTTTGTATTTTTTTGCCTATATAATCGTTGTAATTGCATTTATTGTCATTATGTGTTGTTGTTTCTTTCGGATACGTTTTTTTTTTTTTGTTTTCTTTTTAACTGCATTTGCAATACACGCAATTTCTTGTGAATAACAACATGAAATCGAACGCGTTTTGAAGATTATGGCATCATCATCAGCAGCAGCAGCAGCAACAACAACAACAATAACAATAACAGCAATGACAGCAACAGTGCGCTATGTATGTTTGACCATGGACCATGCTCAGATTGCGCAGACTTGTGAGTATTCAATATTTTATCGCTTATTGCTTGTAAACTTTTTGTTATTTTTTTTGCCGCACTCTTTAACATTTTAATACAGAAAAAAATGTGTTTTTTTTTTTTTTTTTGATTTTTTACACGACTTTCGTTTTTCAGTGCGAAATCCTCTTCGTGTGCAAATTTTATTGGCAAATATGCAAAAATATTACAAATAAACAAAACCAAAAAAAAAATCACGAAAATAGTAAAACAGAAATGATAATAAATAAGAAAAAAAAAAACATAATTTATTACGCACTTGCGCATGTTTGTCTTACAGCTTATTTTTCATATAATTTCTCATCTGTGATTTATGACATTTTCAGTGCGCTTTGAGTTTATTTTTATCCATGCATGGGTTAAACGTACATTTGAAAAAGCATATGTGTTGTTGTTGTTGTTGTTTTTGTTATTATACCCTTTACAGACTGTGTATCGCATTTGACACCGAATGTTTGTAACCAATAGAAGGAGGGAAGCGAAGGGGGAGACCATAAAGTGTGTATAACAGAAGCTAGAAATATTTAAATCGTTTGTAAGATTCAATAAACATAACCCTACAAAGTGGCGTAACACAAATTTTACACCTACCCCTCATTTTCCCCTAAATATTGTTTTATTTTAAATTGCTATATCTTCGAAACTGTAAAAGATACGCAACTGAAACTTTATATCCAAAATCTGTAAATATAAACTTTTCAAATTATATACCACAAAAACCCCTCGCCCCGAACTGTTTCCCCGCAAAGACCAACAAACTCAAATATTTTATAGATTACTCATGTTTTTTAAAGATTTTCTTAAAATTTTGAACAATTATAAAGTTTTTTAGCTTGTAGTTTTGTTGTCATTTGTGCAGGGTATTATATTGTCGTATATACACGACTAAACCATCCTTTACTGGTTTTATATATGGTATTCATTTTATACGAAAATTAAGCTTTTTGTACAGTTGGCAGCTGAACTTGAGGTCTCTTTACATTGTTAACGTTGATCATGATGATGATAATATTGATAATGATGATGATGGTGAACCTCACACACAATTTAATGTTCTAATTTAACTCATGACTCTCACACAGAAAAATTCCGTTTTTTTGTTTTTTAATAGGCACGTTTTGATTAAGTCAAGTCACAAGATACGTCTGTCTGTCTCTCTGTCTGTATGTCTTGTTGACTTTATTAAAGAAACTGTTTGTGTGGGCTTATTGCAGTCGTGTGCTTAATTAAAACACATACTAATAGCACATAACTTAGTACATACATACATACATACTGTATAAGCACATATATTTCAATTTATGTTTGACAACAATTGTTTAAAAAATATTTTAATTTGAATTGCTGCCGCATTAAAAAACACACACAAAGACTTAAGTCTGTAGGAAAATCGTTTAAATCTTGAAATTTAATATGTAAATAATGAAAATTTTCCAAAATCAAACTAATACAATTAAATTCAACCTTGTTTTCAAATAAATTTCCGGATTTTGTTTTATTTTTTTTTTTCAAAACTAAATTAATAATAATTATATATGCACGCATTTTAAAAAATAATCATTCTTGAGTTGAAATGTGTGAAAAATTCATTTAGAACATTTTTTAGTTTACTTGAAGCCTTAAAATTTGTACTTAAAATGCAAAACCTTAACTATTTTTGTCGATTAAAACCACTTTTAACTACAGACATTTTGAAACAAAAAAAAAACAATTCCATGAAAATAAAAAAAATTTAAATAAAAAATGTTAGAGAAAGCGTTGTTGGCTTGGAGACTTACACGAATGAACACGTTTTCAGCATGATTTTTTTTTTGTTGTATCTTTTATACTATTTTGGTTTAATTTCAATACGATTGATTTTACAACTTTGAGAAATAACACGCATATAGTAGAAGTTATATACGGCAAAGTTGAATAAGCCAACAAGAAATCGAGTACACGAGATTAGGTCAATGACGCTGAGCAGTGCAGTGTTGTTTGAATAACTTCTTTATTTGCATTAAATTTCGGTTTTATTTTCATTGATTTTATGAATATGTGCTTAATTTTTGTTGTTGTTTTATTTTTTTTTCTATTTACTTTTAACACAAAACATGAAACACGCAAACGAAAATAACTTGTAATGAAATGCACATCAATTTTTACAATAATAAAAATTTACAAAAAAATTATATATAATAATTCTGCTCAAGAAATTTCTCCAAATATTTTCACTTTTGTGCTGAGCAACGTCAACGACGACAGAGGCGTCAAGACGAAAACACTTTGCATGCGTTGCGCATGCGCAGCAGCGTTCGTTCGATGTGTTGATTGTGAGTATTGAACACGATTAAGTAAATGTACGCGAGAGTGCACACACACACATGCACAGGCAAAGGCACACGCACAATATTAACGACGAAACAACAACGAAATAATCGAACGACTGACTGACACTAAATCACACACATACGCACACACGAGCGAATGAGCGCGAGCAGATGAACCGTTATTTATTGATTTTGCCAGAGAGTGGATGCTGCGTGAAATAATTCCCTCTCACATTCGCACCGTCTCTCTTTTTATTTTTTGTTATTATGCGTGTCTTTTTTTGTGTTCGTTCGATCTGCGTTTAAAGTTTAAGGTGAGTTTAAAGACGCGTGCTCCACGTTCGCCGGTTGCAACTAAACTAAAGTCAGACCGTTATGAAGTGAAAGACTTTATGCTACGATGGTACATGAACTGAACGCGTCGACGTTGTTTACCAAGAGTACAACAAGGAAAAGACAACAAAGCAGAAGATTTGTGTGAAAACACATACAGACAAAACCAAAGAAGAAAGCATAAAATATACATTTGCACGAAAAGCACGAATCGTGTGAAGAGACAACGAGACGAAGAAAACTGAATGAATTTGTATGGCGTCGTCGTTAAACGAAAAGAGAGACAATCGCGTTGGCGATGTTGAAGAAAGAGAATAAGGCTTCTATAGACAGAGGGAGGGGGGTTGGCGCAAGTGTAGATGAGAAAAATGCGAAAGTAGAGAAGAATAACAGTGAACTTGCTGCAATACATATGAACGAACGAACAGGTATTTGATGTGGGCTAGTTATGGGTGACTGACGTAAGCACTACCTTGACTTGTAAACGGCTGAGAACAATAGTAATTCGGACAATTAATTTAGAAATTACAAGACGGCTTTCGTTAAAAAGTCTAACTAACTAACTAACTAATAACTTAGGGCAAACATGAGAAATTCAATATACTGGTAGTTCAGACAAAGTTTAGTAACTAACTGGCCATATTATCGAAATTCTACTGTACTTAACGAACCATAAAACACTCACATACAAATGTAGTGTATTTCAACTCTCTAACAAAGTACATAAAACATGCCAAGCAAACCTAAGAATCAAGCCAGCAGGTTCAAAAATAAAGAGACCAAGTAGGAAATTCAATACGAACGATTGTCATCAATATTAGCCACTGACATTGACCAAGGCGGCGCTAAAAAGCAGAGTTGTGCGCACCAGGCTACGAAAAGAGGTCAAAGCTCATGACCTCTTTTCGTAGTCCCACATGAAGGCGCTAAGGAAATAGCAAAAACAAAACAAAACCGAACCTTACGCGCATACATAATCTTCAGCGAGACAACGGAAAGCGCATGGTGTGGGAGGAGAAGGCAAGGTTGATTTCAGTTGCATTGCATTGCATTATGTTAGTACACATACACATAAGCACATAAAACATGCGGAGGAAATCATTTGCATGCAAGCTGCGTAAGCACATGTCCAACGGCACAATTGACTTATTGAGCAATTAAAACAACACTTAAGGCAAGCAGACACATTTTTGTTATTGCTGTTTTGCTGTTATTGTTGTCGACATATTTTGGGTGGTTTAATTTCGAAAAACTCTTTTTTGAGTTCATTGACTTATTTTGCAGTTTATGTCTCATTTTGAAGCTTGGAAAAAAGTAAAATTTCATTAAAGTCAAACTTTCCATTGGCTTTCAGACAACAACAACAATAACGAAGCCAATGATGAGTTTATGTTTGTGAACTATTTCAACTGCAAACGCAAAGAAGCCTCATTACTTTATTTCGTACTTTTTGCATGTTGTTGTTGTTTTTGCTGCTTTTTTTTGCACGCATCTAACACACAAAACTGACATAGTTGAGAAATTTCCAGTTTGCTCTTGGTTATGAAACATGATTCATGAAAATGTGCCATGATGGCAACATCATGAGTGTGGCGAGGGGAAACAAGTGCAGCGTAAAAATTGTGCCATTGACTTTGCGTGGCAAAGTTGTTGTTGTTGCAAGTTTTGAAAGTGGGTTGGCATTTTTAATTAAAACACTTTTCAAACGCATAAAGTTGTTTTTCCCAAACATAAAACAAAACAAAACTGACTTTTAAACGTTCATTAAATTTTCTGAAATAAAAAAAGAAAAAGCTGTAAAATAATTTTCTAATGAGGCATCATTTACTCTTTTCATATGATCATTATGCAAAAATAAAAATAAGGGGTGGTGGAAGAATATTGTAATGTTTATTTTTATATTTATATCACTATTGGGTTTTGAGTCATGAGAAGGAGTGTATGTGGCAAAAAGCCAATTAAACATCATACTTTTGATCAGCAACAAATGTTTTTGGAAACTCGATAAATGTACAACAAAAAAAGTAAATTAAACACACATATTTGCAGCTCACTCAGACACCACAAGTCTGAGTGCATTGCCGGACAAGTTAAAAAAAAACTCGATTGAAAATTTATGCATATATCATCGTTTAAACCTAAAAATGCCAAAATGAATTCAGGGGCCGTTGTCTGGTCAAAATACACTTAAGCTCGCCAAGGAGAAGTCGTACTTATCAGCAAAGCAAGCCCACGTCAACTTATAAGTTTGAACTTAAATTAAGAATTTATTTAAAAATTTAAAAAAAATCTCACTAAGGTAAGGAGACTATATCAAGAAATTATAAAGAGGGAGACAGCATCGAAATGGAACTTTAATTTAATTTAATAAGCGTACATATACATGTGACTAATAACAAAATAAAAGCAAACAAAATGGGAAAATAAAAGTGTTTACAACGTGTGTAAACAAAGTTGTAACGCTTGAAAACGATTGTCTGACATCATAGAATAAATACTTAGCATCAAAATGTGCGAAACGAAACTACAAATGTATTGAACAAAATCGGCAGCAGCCAATATACTTGCATGCCTATGATGCATGTCAACAGTTTCAGCAACAATTGAAAAAACACAACAAAAATACACGTATTTACAAGCCTTGACAGCAACGCAGCAACGCAGCAACAGAGTCGTCAGAGTCGCATAGCATGGCGAATAACAAAAGGCTCAGCGCGACTCAGCAAAGCTTAAGAGGGATTCTTGATCGTTGACCTCGACATGAGGCGGTAAATATTGTTTAAACAATAACCAACAACAGCAACAGCAAAACAACACCAAAACAAAGCAATAATAATAATAATGAAACAACAACAATAAAAACAACATGGTCAACAACAATTTTAAAGTGTTTCACTTGTTGGTTGTTTTTGATATTTGTATTTCATTTACTTTACTTTTATTTCCTTCGTCGAAAATTTTTAAATTTTTTGCAAGCAACCAATAAGCGTAAAATTTTGTTTCAAAGCAAAACCGCTGAATCACGAAAAAAAAAAAAACAAAATATAAGGCGTGTTTTCTGCAAATACAATAAACTGGCATACCCTGCACTTTGTAAAGTAGGTCACAAGGACATGCGACGATTTTGCCTTAATTACACAAAATTGTTTTTAATAGTTTTTATAGCATTTTTTTATAGTTTTTTTATTTCAATCTTTTTTTAAAAAAATACTTTAAATAAAATGTATTTAAGATTTTTTTGTAATAATTATTAATACAGTCGAACTTATCTATAAGGAATACGTATGAAAACTTCGTTTAAAAAAAACTTTGTTACATAAAAACTGTAAAAATCATTTTAACTTTATTTTTCTAAAAAACTCAATTTGTATTTATTCGTATAACATTTTCCAGTTAGTCAATATTTAAACTAAGTTTTTTCTTAAAAAAAAAAACTCAAAACTATTTTTTCCTTGCATCAGCATCTGCCATACATTATATTGGTATTTTTATTAAAATGGGCCGCAAATATTTAGAAAATTGTGTTTGGTGCTCTTCTCATCTAAAGAACACAAAACTAAAACCAAAATCGAAATCGAAAAGCAACAGATTTTGTGTCAACCTTAGAAATTATAACATTCTCATCTGGAGACTCCTAACTTGATAATATTCAAATATGAAATTATTTGAAATTATACATATGTAAAAGTTCGTTATAATTAAGTTTAGCTATATACATATTATTACGTATATTTTTCTTAATGCATCGTTTATTAATGATACTTTATTGTATGAACACGTGTCAGAAGCCAACGACTTACAAATTTCTAATGTCAATATTTGATTACTTTGTTTGATTGTGCAAATCTAACTTAAGTAAAGAGAATGAATGACAAACACGACTGAATTTGAAGTTGCTTGTGTCTGACAGATTTAAGCGGGAAACTGATATCGTTAGTTCTATATATATAAAATCTGCAACAAAATGTTTGTACTTTAAATTATTTTTATTTGATTCACTGAAATAACTCTCATCCCTCTTAAAAAATATGATTAAAGATAAACAAAATGCGTGAAACAGATAAATAACAGAAGACGCTGATAAATATATACATGAAATTATAACTAAATTTTGATAAAAAAGTTGAGAAAAGAACATCAAAGATAACTGATGCCTAAATTTGGTAGAATTTAAAAATATTTTAATATGTTACATTGTCAATCCAATGATTTATATAAATAGATGTGAACCGGTATACAAATTTGCAGCCTTTAATAAAATGTATTTTTACACAGAAATATTTTTCAAATCATAACAAAAATAATAAAAGTATACTTAAAAATATAACTTTTGTAATAGAGTATTCAATATCATATAAGAATGTATCGGAATCAATTTGTTTTATCAAAAAAAACTATCAAATAGTTATACACTTGACGTCAACTTTTGTATCAAACTATTTTTTACAGTGTAAGCTTAACTTCCACTCTTATTCAACAGCCAATTATCTACTCAACCGCTACATGCTCTCTCACTCACACAACCAATTGAAAGCACAAGCAAAACTCATTCAAGCGCAACAATAAAAATATCTATTGCCTACTTTCAGGCAAGCGCATAAATATCAATAAAACGGAAATGTGCATAAATAAACAAACTACGAAAAACAAATGTACACTAAAAAAGCAACAATAACAACAAAATGCGTAACAATGAACATAAAAAAACCAAAATCTGTTATTTCTTTCGTTAACAAATTAGAAAAGTTTTCCAAACGACAGAAATAATAAGTAAGAAACTTTCATAGCAACAAAAAAAAGGGCAAGAAAAGAAAAGCGCAAACTCACACAAGCTAACACACATACACAAGCACATTTATACATACATATATGTAAATAATCTTTTGAGCACCGTCTGTTTTCAATTTATATAAATTTTCATGTATTTGACCCTTTTAACCTGCAGCCCAATGCTTCCGCTACGCACACACACATATCTATATCTAAGTATATGTACATATAGCCAGCCCATTGGACTGCCGCCATTTTTAAGGCAAACAAAAATGAAAGCATGCTGTGCAAAAGGAAAAGCACAAAAAGGTTCATTTCATACTTTTTTCACTTAAATGTGAAGCGTGAAAAGTGTTGCTGCTTTTGTTTTCTTCTTTTTTGTCGCTGTTCACAATGTTTTGCCACCTTCACACTTCCATAGTGTTGAATACGCTGCGTGCGTTGGCAATATTGACGCATGCGGTTAGACGCCCTGTTGTTGTTGCTTTTTTTGTTTTGTGGTCAAACACACATTTCAATTGTCGTTTATCGGCAAAGAATTCTTTTACATCTTTAATTTCTACCTCAACACAGGAAATATCAATTTTCTGAATGACTGCGTCAACATTCATTTCCATTTGTAAATTGTTTACAGGAAATTAAAATATGCCCCACAGCAACAACAACGACAACAGCACATTTGCAATGTGAGCGTTTCGTTTGCGTGTTGTACTCCTCTTATGCCAAAAAAATAAACAACATTAAATGAACAAAAAAAAGACAAATTTTGAAAACTAATCAATTTAATTGAGGCAACAAAATGTTATGAGACTTGTTGACTTAACGCAAACAAACATTCAAAAATATGTGATGATGTTACTAGAATAGAATTTTACAAAAAAAAAAAGAAAGAAAAGTGAAATAAAATGTGATTATCAATATTGATTAGATTACTTTGGTGGTTCTTTACCACTGAAGTCAACACACATTTTGTTGGCACAACAGTAAAGTAATTAAAGTTTATAGTTTCGGTGAAATGGTATGAATTTTATAATGCCTGAGGGTGTACACGTGCTCTTATTGGTTTTTTTTTTTTTTTAAAGCACAAAACATTTTATATTCGAATATGACTTTTGGGAATCCCGTTCTACAACACAAATATAGTAAACTAAGTATTTAGATTAATAGTTTCGGAGATCTGGTAATGAGTAAGTCAGTAAGTGATATTTTCATTTGATATAAAGCTTACAACTTAAAGTCATGAGTTTCTATAGACAGTAAAATAACAGGATTAGCTTATAATATCTTTAAAAGTTCATTGAAAAAATCTACACTAATCTGGCATGTATATGTATAAGTTTTACAGATCTTCTTAAAGATATTTTATGATGTTATGGTATGACTGTTATGAAAGAATGGCTAACTTTTAAGAAACCGTCCGAAGAACAGAATGTAAAAAGAACTCAAACATTTCGAACAACTTTTCTGATGGCTTACTGTATTTTCATATTGAATGTACTTTGATATGTTGAGCTATAAAATGAATTGATTAATTTAACAAGCAATAATAAAAGTTTACCAACAAACGTGTGTGTTTGTACATAAAAATTTTGAAATATTAAATAATCTTTAAAATTTATGAATAATAAAAAGATGGATGTGCCCCAAAAAAGGTATGTGCTTGACTTAAATTGTTTAAGCAATCAACATTAATTTTATGCGATTGTTTAAAGATTAAAGAATGTTTTGACTTTGTTGCCAACCGTAAGTTTATTTTGACATGAATCATTTAAATATAATTATTAGAGTTTTACAAGTACATGCAGGCGTCGAAAATAGCATTGGAAGACTTTACAGTGAACCTTATTTCAAGGAAAACTACAACGCAAAAGCACTGTGCTTATCAATGTTGATATACATATGACATATATTGAGTCATGTCTTTTTAATGCAACAAAGTATTTATCACAGGAACCTGTTTCCGCCATAACAACAAACTTTATAGTCGAATGCACTCATAGACTACAATTACATTCTGATAACACTTTAAGGGTCAAGAAGGTGTTTGATTACGCTATGATTGTTAACTGCATGGCAAGTGAAAAGGCACGCAGTTATTTGAATGGAAAATAATCATTTTTATAGTTGTCATTAACGCGTGCTCATTTCATAGCCAAATATTAATGGCAAAAAAAAAAACAACATTTAACATTAATTAATAATTGATAAAACTATAAAAGGCAACAAACTTTTTTTCATATTTACGTAACGAGCAAATAATGCGACAAATGATAATAAAAACGGCTATGGATATACGAGCAGAATTAATTACAATGGCAAAAAATATAAAATTACTAATAATAATAGCAAAAAAAAATTAGAAAGAAAATAAATAACAACAATAAATGCCAACACGACAATGTTGAAGTGATGCCTCTCCCTCACTCTCACACACTTTGTGTATGACATTCTTTGCCATGCTCTCTGCCTTCACAAAAAATGACATAATGCACTAAATTATATGAACATGAGCAAAAACAACAACAATACATGTATAAACAACAAATAAACACGAACACAAAACAACAACAAGATCAACAAAAATACAAACAATTTGAGTCAAAACAAAAAATCGCAAAAAAAAGAACATGAAATATTTTTAAAAATAACTTTTTGATTGTGAAAATTTTGTAAAACATTTGTTAGCATAGAATATGAGTGTTTGTAGCACTTAACAGCCGTACAGCGCCTAAAAGCATGTTGTTATAGTTTGCATGACGCCGCGTTGGTGTCACGAATGCCAATAAAAATGTATGTAAATAAACAGAGACTAAAAATAAAATAACGAAAAGTGAAAAAAAAAACACAAACAAATTATTTCGACAAATGCCAAAAATTTATGAAATTAAAAAATCAAAAAAAAAAATGAAGAAGAATAAAAAACCTTCCAAAAAAGGTAGTAAAGCAGACAATGCGGCAGCATGCTGACAACCCTTGGCATCATCATCATCATCAGCAGCAGCAAACGCCGCATGTTTGACTTGGTGCGGCAAGCACATTGAGAAGAAGCGAGCATGTAGCATGTAGAGTCAAGACAGCACAAGCTCACATACCAAGTGAGAGCACGTATGTATGTATATGTGTGTGTGTGAGAATATGTGAAAGTAACACAAGTGAAAAGAAGGCACAATGAGGACACGTTTTTAAATGGGAAAAATAAACCAACATTTTTGTAGTACCAAAAGCGCCTTCAACTTTTTTCGAATTGGCAACACCAATACAAACACACACACACACACACACACATATAGGCACAAACAGGACTGCGAAGTGACTCAATGGCATGTCAGCATGTGCCTTGCTCAAATGGTTTTACACTTAATATGACATTGCATACTTTTAGGCTGTTATTAATGAATTT
The DNA here is from genome assembly GCA_037044515.1 of Phortica magna. Lineage (NCBI taxonomy): Eukaryota > Metazoa > Arthropoda > Insecta > Diptera > Drosophilidae > Phortica > Phortica magna. The sequence continues at coordinate 54,466 of JBAMBP010002707.1, forward strand.
TTCGTCTAAAAACAACTTTCAGACTACACGCCCTCACTTCACACATTGACACACACACACATACACCGCATTAACAGCGCCGCATTGACACACACACACACACTCAAACACTCGCACTACTTTATGCAATACTTGCGCAAAAAAAAAAGAATTTGATATTGCAATTCGACACATTTGATGAAATTTTACTAAACTAAGTTATTTGTTTATGGTTTTTTATTTAAATTTTTCCTTACTTTGCTTTAATATTTTTTGGTTCGCCATTTTGCTAAATTTTTTAATGTTTTTTTGTTTCTTATGAAACTTTTACGTTTTTTAAAAAAATATTGTATGTCTTCAACATTTTTTTAGCAACGTTCACGACAAACGACTTTGTTACGACCGCCTTGAAAATCAATTGGAAAATGCCTTTTTTCTGGTTACTTCATTCACTCTCTCTCATTTTCTGCCTTTTTCTCGCTCTCTGATGTTCCTACAGTGTCTTCCTTTGACTCACGCTAAGCTGTCACAAGTTTGCCTACTACCTTTTTTTTAGCACTTTTTTTACTACTATTTTCAAACATTGATAAAGGCACGCATAATGAACAAAGTTCGTTGAAGAACTGTGAAGCGGGAAGAGGAAGAAGGTGGTTTTGAGAGAGCGCGTATTAGTAAAGAAGAGCACACGAATTCCAACTTTAATTGCCGGCTTTTTTGCATGAAAGCAAGGTTGTCTTTTTTGGCAATCATATTTGTGAAATACTCTTGAAAAAAAAAATATTTTTAAATGGTATTTCAACAAAACAAATAAATTGATTTTGATTTTTTTTTTTAAATCTGTAGAATTCCAAAAAAAAAAAGATTTAAAAAACCCTCCAAGCTAAAAATCAACACCTAACATTCGATTTTATATAAACTTTGCCCCAAATAAATTCAAAAATACAACACCTTAACAAAAAACCAACACCCAACTTTCGATTTTTAATGAACTTTGTCACCTACCGACAAATAACCAAGCAACAACAAACTGCATGACTTTATTGCTTGAGGTGAGACCACAAAAAACCACTCAACTATGACAGATTATATTGTTATCAAGCAAAATAATCGAACGCAACACGCATTGTGACACTGACAAATCAACACAATACTACTATCAGACCAAGACAGACCGACCGACAGACAGACAGGTATATCTTATCGCATGAGTATTAATGGATATACATAACGATTTCAAATTCGAGAGAGCTTATCTTATCTAAGCAATGAACGAACGTACCTTCGATAAATAAATTATGAACTGCACATGGCGCTGATAAATAAATACAATACTAATAAAAATATGGCATGACAAATGGGTCAGCAAAACACAATACTATTAAGGAATTAAAAAAGTTTAATTTGATTTCAATACATTTTTAATATAAAAGAATCAAGAGTAGTGCAGACTACTTTTCGGCAACTATTGACAACACTTACAGACAAAACAAATGCATTGGCAACACTGACAGCGAGGATATTAGTAAAGATGCGCTCAGCAATTTTTGACAGTTTCAAAAAGTGCACATGTATGTGTGTGTGTCGGAAGGAGAGCAAGTGCCCAACAAGAGCACATGAGTCAATGCCAGAAAAGAGAGAAAGCGTAAGTGAGTGAGGGAGAATCTGTTTGCGGAAGTTGGTAAAAGATTTGTTGGGTTCTTTTTTTTTTAATTTATGTCATTTCTGCTGTATTGACTTTGTTTTTGTAATAATATAAGGCAAAATATATGAACAATCTACAAATAACTTTTGATAAATTTCATTTGTTTGTCTGCCGGTCTGTTCGTCATCGATGAGATAATAAAGGCAGCACTTTCGCAAGCATGCCTTGCCGCACTCAATCACTTACGCACTGTCACTCTCTCTTTCGGTCTCGCACACTCACTCATACTTAATCTTACATATGCACAAATATAGTTACGCCTCTCCACCTTTTCAGAAAAATGATGACGATGGTGATGGGTGTCGTGTAGCGGCAATGCGCTAAAATAAGCTGAAGGGCTAAAAATAAAGAAAAACTAACTAAAAAAAAAACCCAAAACCCCAAAAAAATACCAAAATTTCTTTCACTAAAAGTACTCACTTTGTACAAACTCTCTCTCTCTCTCTCTCTCGCTCTCTCTTGCTCTCACACACTCTCGTTCTCGGTGTATGTTGTTCGCACTATGCCGGCTTTGAGGTTAGATGTGCTTCAGCAATGTTCAATATGATTTGCACAGATTCGTCAAAGATGGTGAAGAAGAAGAAGTGGCAGAAATCGCAGCAGCGCAGCAGTTGTTAAAACAGTTTCTTCTTGAACACGCGATGATACACGCACAATTTGTTTTCTCCTTTCTATTATTTTTTATGCTTTAATATTTTTTGTGCTGCGTTTTTTTTTTTTTGCTTTGGATAAATTAAAATTTTTAATTATCTTGCTTTATCTTTGCATGCACAAACAAACTAACATAGACACAATACACACTACACACACACAAACACGGCACAAGAATGACACACGCGAGCAACTAGCGGGGGTGGGGTCATAGACTCTAATAATGTTGATTGGCAATGATGACAGACGAGAAGCGAATGTGTGTGGTATTTTTTTTATTTCTTGTTTCCTTCTTGTTGTTGTTGCGTTTTCGTTTTCCGCAAACAATATTCTATGTTTAATGCTCGCGTGCAGTCAAATTTGTACTAAAAGGGTGTCAGGCACCGGGCAATCATCAGACCGGGATCGCTTTGCTCGGTCGCAACTCACGAGTGTCGGAGGCGTCTGTCGTGCGTACGTAACGTACGTTACTCTCCACACACGCAATTTTGCTCGCCTTTTCTCTCACACTTACGCTCTCTCCCACTAGTCAGCGTATAATTATTTTCACCACAAATTGCTGCTTTGCTTGCCGCCCTCTTTTCACACCACACTAGTGCTTGCGTGCGTGTGTGATTGTATGGGGGAGCCAGAGAGCACACGCAAGAACGCTGCCCAAATACGAACGACGTCGTTTATTTTCGTTGTCGGTAACACACCCTTCGTCGTTTGTTGACTTGTTCAGCACAAACCGCCCTTCGTCAAATCGCGCCTCTCGTTGTCCTTCTTCGTACCTTCTCTCTATGCTAACTGCTCTGCAGCAAACTTTTCGTAATGCTTTTTTTTTTGTTTGTTAGATTCAATGCTTTTTCACCACCGTGCACACAAAGTCACTTCGACTACCACTACAATTACACAAACTTTGTTTTTTTTTTTTGTTTGTCTCGCTTTAGGCTCTTGAATGAAAATCACCTTGTCGCCTTTTTATTTTTTTTTTTGGTTTTTGTAATCGCTGCTGTTGGTAGATTTCTTTGAGGTTTTTCACAAGAACAACGCATGCGTTTAACAGTTGGTAGATTTTTTTTAAATTGCCTTTAGAGGATTTTAACACAAGTTTTTCAATGCTTGCTACATTTTTTGTTGTTTACTGGTTTGTTTTTTAAAAACTATTTCTGTATGAAATTACAATATTTTCAAGTTGGGTATATTTTGTACTGACATTTATTTGATGCTCAATTTGTAAAAGATTTTAGTATTTATAGTTATTAATATGAAAAATCAATTGAAAATTATAAGAAATCCTGTCACATTTAAAAGTAAACAAATTGTCTTAAACGCGGTTTACATTTATGGTGCTAAAAATCCCGAAATATAAGTAGTGACCCTCGCATTTGCACAAACACAAACTATGTATTTAAGCCCATTCATGCCACATTCTTACTGATAACATTATCAGAATTATTCATCATTAATCACCTTGACTTTATTGTGGACAACAATTAAACAGATAAAATAGATATATTTACAATAAAAGCACATTTTATTATTATATGAGAAACAAAGGAAAACTGTCGTAAAACCATGACCTTAAAGTCAGCCAAATAAATGTGTCATCCGATATTTTGAATACGGTTCAATGTCAACCAATAGTAACAACCAATCAAACATAAATCAACAAAACTTGTTGTCATAAAACAGCGTAGTAGCACTTAAAAATTAACTGCATTGTCATCTTAGAGACAAAGACATAAAAAAATCCCGACAGCGTGAAAAACCAGTCTTATTAAAAAGCCCAAAACTTTGCCTTCAGTGCTTTGTTTTTGAGTGGCAAGAAAGGAAGAAACAGAGAAAAAAACGGCCGAAAAGTGATCTGAAAGTGATTGAATGTTAGTTAACATTACACTTGCCAATCAAATGTTACTGTTAAAATGTAAAACACCTGTGAATGTTATTAAAAATGTTAAGTTCAGCTAAGCTCAGCTTTTAACATACGCTGTTATGTTGACGCTAAGCACCTGTTAATACTGCAAACAAGCTTTTATTGTACTGTTAAGTGATTCCAACTGCACTTGTCTCACGATGACGACCGAGCGCGCCTCGTCATTGTTTACGGAAGTGCTTGGGTGGGCAATGTGAGACTTGGCGCGCGAGGCACGTTAGAGCAGCAGCATGTGGTCTTTAATCTTGCTTCGCACACACCTTCTATCTCTATCTCCCTCACATGTTTTTTTTCCATTTGTGGCTCAGTAGGCGCGCTCATGTCGCAAAAGCCGCTAATAAAATTTGTTTTTGTAGTTATTATTTACATATTTTGTCTTTTCATGTATTTATGGTATTATATTATTTTATTTTTTCTTACCGTTGCTTTCGTTGTTATTATTATTATTTTTTGAAGTCTTTATTTCGCTGTTGTTGTTAAAAAAGCAACAAGAGTTTCTTTATAATGAGCTGCGTTTGAGTCAGCAACAAATTATTGGCAATTTTTTTTAATTTTATTTTTTTTTTAACTTTTTCGTGTGTTTTGTGACCTTTCTCTTTAAAATATTTTTTTTAAGATTTCTCTTTTTTATGCTTCAACATTTTTTTGAGCGACACTTTTTTCCATAGGATGGGTATTTTAACTTCACATTGAGTTTTACGCAAATCTTGCACCTTAATTTTCAAAATTTTTTTTTTTTGCTTTTCAAGTTTTAAAAATGATACAAACTAATATAACAAAAATAAAGTACTTAATGTTCAAAGAAGTCGTAGACGAACATACGTTTTTGCATTTGGAAATGATCCATCTTGCAACTTTGCTATGCCAACATTTTTAAATTTTTTATATTGGATTGGTAGTCATCATCATTTATTTTTAGTATCATATCCTAAAGCCATACAATATTTACACATTTATCATATTTCGTAATTTAACACATTTTCATATGACACTCATTCGACTCATTATGTCAAGTGACCTCATCTATACATGTTAATTACTAACTTACAAATCTTTTCTCACTGCATGTCAATTGACATTCACTATTAAACTAACTACTAATTAATCAATTAGCATGACACTTGCAGAACAAATTATATTTCAGTTCAGCATAACTTTAATTAATTGCGATTATAATTAACATTCCGAAAATTGTTCAAGCTTCTTGTTTACACATGAGTAAATACGAGTTTTAGATATGTTAAGTAAACAAATGGAAATGAAAAGAGGAAATGTACTCGAAGTAACATGTTCTGTCAGTAAACCGATGGAATACGTTTATATAATTGACTTTTTTCATAGTTATTTATGTCTTGTTTATAAAAATATATACATTATTGGATAAGACTGCTCAAAAGTTGGCTATGCATTCTATGCGATTAAGAATAGAATACAATTCTCATTTTGTTTTTTAATTCTTCATTGATACAACAGAAGTGATATTCTTGAGCATTTCAAATGACTTCTTCTAAGCCCAAAAACGTTGTAGCATACTTTCAAGCAGCATCAAACCTTTTAGAACGACTTCTTGCCTAAATACGGTATGTTCATAAAGAGAATAAAAAGAGGCGAAGAGGCTAAAAGGGCTATCAAATCGATTGATATGATGTGCAAAAACATCCTGAACCACATAACGACGTCCAAACTATATTCTTACACAGCACTACGCTTGACGTATACATCAAGAATATAAGTAACCTATAAGAACGTCAAGTACACAATAATAAAAAGTTTGTTTACATATAAAAATCTGTTGGTCACTGGTGATCATCAAACGCTGTTATTCCGCTGAGAACTTTTTCAGTTCTTATTATTCATTTCGACTCTTTGAGTCAATTGAGCCTTTAAACTATTGTAACGCAATACAAAGTTCGCTTAAGAACTTGTCGCTTTTAAATTGTTAAGATGATTCATTGACTTTAATACATTGTCATACGACCAACAACTGACAAGTCCCCGACATTTCTATACAGAATCAGCACAATTTCACAACAACTATTGGACTTTGAAGCTAATGGAAAAAAATATGCAATTAAAGCGACTGTAATTTCACAAGAATTTTATTTATATTGTAATACAATAGCAAACAAAGGCTATAATAAAAGAAACTTTTAGCCCTGAAACAAAATCAGTTTGAAAAATCCAAAAAATACGTGAGACTTTCATTGCAACATGTTCGTAAATGCGAGTATCTGCGATTAGCAGACTTAAAAAAATTCAACCAAAGAGCAAGAGTACTGAAAAATAAATAAGTAACAAGAAAAAAAATACGCTGAATTGGCCAAAAAACGATCAAGTGGCCAAAAGTGGTAATAAGAACCGTTGGCTGTGTTGCAATGTAAACCTTCGGCAACGAAAGTTAAAAACATGTTTACCGAAACGTATTCAAGGCATTCAATTAGAATCCACGAGTGACTGGTACAACATATTGACTTTGAGTGTGTTTACAACTGAAAACAAACTAACTATTTTCGAAATGTATCTGAGTTACTCATGTTATTGACGGCAGCAACACAAGACTCAAGAGGAAATCACTCAAAAGTTGCTATTGAGTGATTTTTTAAAAGTTCGGCTTTTTGCTTAATAATCAAACGTTACAACAACAACAAAAAAAGGAAACAACAAATTCTTTGTTTGCGCAGCAAATATCAATAAGCCAAAAATACATAAGTCAACCATTAAAATTTTGTATTTCTGTATTTTTTTTTCAAGTTTTTTTTTTGCGCTTTACGCGCTTGTCACACAGATATACGCATGTGCGCACGTACACATATACATCAAATGTATCTCATAGATACATTTTGTGGTACTAAGCTCAGCTTGGCTTTGTCTAACTCATGTATCTTTAGGCAATATTAAGTGAATTTTTGTCGTTGTTGTTGTAATTGTAGTTGTTTTTGCTTTTTGGCTTTTTTTAATAATGTTGTTGTTGTTGTTGCTGTTGCTGTCTTACCAATTGGCTTTTTTGCTTTTGCCAACGCTTCGTTTCGTCGCTGTCGTTGTTGCCGTTGTCGAGCGCGTTTTGAGCTTGAACGTTGTTGGTTTTTTTGTCTACTTTTGTTATTGTTGTTGTTGTTGTTTTTCATACAAGTATCTGTTCCGATTTTCATTACGTCTTCAAGTCACCGTCGTCGTCGTCGTCGACGTTGTCTGTTAACAAATTTCCTCATGCGATTTCAGTTCGATTTCAACGTGCGACAGCGACGGCAGCACTCGGCAAATATTATTACATATTATTGTTGTTGTTGTTATTATTTTTATGTTTTATTGTTGCTCTTTTAATTGAAAATTCAGCAAATTATTAAAAATTATTTAAATTAAAATACAAAACAACTTCAAAAGTTAAAATAAACGTGAACAAAGCAAGAAGTTGCTACTGAAAAAAAAATGTAATGAAATATATGATTTTTTAAAAATAAATGTATACATAAGCAGACCGAAGACAAAAGTGTTAATATTTGTTGTATTTGCAACAAAAACAACAAATAAATTGTTGAAAAAGTTCTAAAACAAAAGTGCTGTCATAATATAACTTTAAAAAAAAAATTATATATTTTTTCTTTTTAAAAAATTATAACATTTTCCGTTTTAATTTTTCTGTTGTGTCTTTCAAAAAAAAAACAACCAAGTTTTGCGCTCCTTTTGAATTGAAAAAAAAAATTTAAAATGGAAAAAAAAAAAATTGTTAAACAAAAATAAGTATATAAACATTTTAAAACTCTGTTGAGTGGGTAAAGTTTTTCTTGTTTTTCATGCTTTTCTCATTTGGTTTTTCTCTCATTTTTGGCTTATTTGTTTTCAATTTTTGTGTGTTTTTTTCTTGTTTATCAGCTTACTTACTTACAACGCCAGCCCAGTTTGCCGCCACAAACCCCTGCCCCTCAACCGCAACTAACGGCTTTTCTTTGCCTTTGCTTCGCGTGTTTACTGGAAAATTCATTTTTTTTTGTCGTCTCGCTTTTCGCTGACGTTTCTGTTATTGTTGTTACTGTTATGGTTTTTTTTTTTGTATTTTTTATTGCCATTTTTTTGAAGGTTCAAATTGCAACATTTTCGCTGCAATTTGAAAACCAATTTTTTTTATTGTTGTTGTTGTTATTTTCAATTTGTTGTTTTTTTTTTTGTACTTTTTCTATAATTTTATTTTTTTTAATTAACGTTGACCCACAAAATACCATTCAGTTAATTTGTCTTTATTTTTTTTATATACGCGCGAAAAAAATTTCACCATGTTTTGTTTTTTTTTAATCTCATCTCGTGGATTTTTATAATTTTCAACACAAAAAACCGGTATAAAAAAAAATATTCGGAAATCATTTATACAAAAGAAAGCAAAAAATGTATGTTTATTGCGCCATTAAAAAGTGCAAATTCATCTAATCAATTTTTTTCTTTTTAATATTACTTTGTTGGTTCAAATAAACGTGCATCTTTTATAAACACTTTTTAGCGCTTCTTAAATGAAATTTTGCAAATTTATTTGCTTTCTAAAAAATTATATGAAATCAAAGACACACGTGACATTTCTAAGAAGTTTCGTCTTAGCATTGCCCCAAGCCACGCCCATTAACTTGAGGTGAAAACATGAATAGTGTATTTCATTCATAAATTCCCAAAGTTATTTTTTTATTAAAGTTCATAAAAATAGCACTTACAAATTTCTAATACACAACATCCTTGATGAAACATAACCAATTTCAAACATTTCTTCTATAAAATCCACAAAATATCAAGTTTATTACTCATTGATTTATTTTAATCTAATACGAATATTTTTTTCAATCTTATGCTCAATCATCATGAGTTTATTGAAAAATAAATTTAAATAATTAAAAAAAATAACAGTCATTGACGTTACTATAACGCACAATGCTCATGGCTCATAAGTTGCCAAGTTCGGTGTCTAAGTCTTTTGATTTAACACCTGTGGCCGCTCTACCCCACTGTGCGTCTGCTCAATTAGTGAAGCCAACATATATTTCGACGCAATTATTATTATTTTTTTTATTTTCTTTAAGGTTTTTTATACAAACGACATTGAAATACTCGATTATAATTCAAAACGAAGAAGAAGAAAAAGAAACATACGTTGAACTCACGTATTCAATGTTAAGGTTGACGAGCCAAAAACACATAATTTATTTAAAATCAACAGACGGAAAAATAAATTGAAAAAACAATTTGAACAAGAAAAATGAAAAAGTTGAAAACTATGCAAAGTTTTTTTCGTGCTGAACAAACACATATTTTATTGTTCCAAATTTTTTCGAAATAAAAAATTGACATATTTTTATTATTTATTTTTCTAAAAACTTTTAACATCAAATTTACGGCAATGCGCGAAAATTTATTTAGATAAATTTAATTTGTTTTTTTTTTATTTTGTATGTAGAAGTCAGTCTTCTTTAAACAATAAAACCATCTTCGTAAATTAACTTTCAATAAAAACAAATTTTGACTTTCTTATAAATCAAATAAATCAATAAATATATTTTGACAAACATTTTTTTATTATTTTTGTATACTCTTCGATGTGTTTTTTTACAACCTTAAATAAATTATAAAGTTTTTTATTGGAGTTCTTCAACAGTTTTCTTTCGGCTTAAACAATTTTTACAAGCAAATGTCAAACATGGAAGGCACTTATGTAACCATTACACCTTAATTTTATCTTTATATCTATCGATGGTTATGTAACTTTCACTCGTTGGTTTAACTGTTTGCCAAATCGTCTTGTAATCGACTTTGATTGAATCACTTTGACCGTTGATTGATTTGTTTTTTTTTTGTTTTCGAAGAAAACAAACTAAAATGAAAAGATGAAAACTACTTAAACTTGCTATAACAACAAAGACAACAGCAAATTAAATAAGCTTAGCGCACATTACCTGTAAGAAAATCATCATGATCATCATTATCATTTCGATCATAATGGAAAATGCATTCGAGCATGAGAATGCGTTGACTCTAAGCACTTCTCGGCATATTTACATTGTAAATATTAACTTTTTGTAATCAGTTTTCACTCTTTACGTAATATTTGTCTTTACTTACATTTTTCTTAACTAAAGTCATCTTGAATTTGTTATTTTGAAATATTGAAGGTTTTTAACGAGTTCCATTTTTTCGCCTGACCCATTTAAATAAAATCAAATAAGAAAAGATTCGTTGTAAAATTTACTACAACTTATAAGAAAAAAAGTCGCTTGCCAAAAATAAAAAAAACCGACATCGTCGGTTATCGATTTGCATATTTTGAATATTTATGAAAATTATTTGATTCTTCGTTTTCACTTTTTTCAAATTTGTTACAAATGTATGCGAATTTCGGCTTGTTGCTAACAACAAATGAATTTAAAACTTTCGTTTTTAAAAACGATTAAATGTTAAAATAAGTTTGTCCTCAGCAATAATGGTATGATTGATACTAAATGTTTCTATAATGTCATTGAGTTGGATACAAAATAAAAAATATTATATAACAGTAATTATCATTAAAAAAACTATGTATTTATGATGAAATTATTAAAACCTTTCAATCTTATTTACTTAAAATTCTTTCAATAATTATTAAATCTTTCAAATCATTGCTTAATCAACTATTCAATAATATTATTATAGTCACCTTCATAGACTATTCTATTATCTATTATGTTTTTATCGTTTGTATACCTTAACGGTACTTACTCAAATCTAGTCCGCGATTTAAATTTCTTAACTAGTCATCCGATCTTTTCCATCGAATGTAACCAAATCTAGTTGAATATCATAACTTCTCATCTCATAATAAAAATTACCATATCATTCTAGTGATCTATTATTTATTATTCATCAAACTTAGCGTTCTATCAAATCAATAGTTATCTATAGTTTGTAATCAATAAAATATTATCCCATTTTGCGATCTTTCTATAAAAACATTTTTATGGGAAGTCAGTCAGCATAAGTTATTTTACTAGCATAAGGAAACAAAATTGTTTAAATAAATTAACTCAAATTTCAAGTTTTACTTCCACTGAGGAGTCACTAATTAGCATTGCTAAAATATAAAAAA